>JANVCC010000048.1:12172424-12325259 GCA_025345505.1 Todiramphus chloris collaris
TCAGGCCCCTGCGGCTGGTCTCGGGCGGCGGCAGCGGCGGCGGGGCGCGGCGGCCGGCGCTGAGCACGCGGGTGCGGAGCGGCGCGGCGCGGACACAGGTAGGCTCCGGGCGGGGGGAGCCGCGGGCGGCCCCGGCACCTGCCGCCTCGGCCTGCCGGCCCCGGCGGGTGCGAGGCCCCCTCCCCAAGCGCAGCGGGAGCGGCGGTGCGGTGCTCCCTCCCGCACCCCTCCCCCGGGCGTGTTTTGATCGCTTTATTTTAAAGCGTTGCTGGGTGAGACGCCCGGCTCGTTTTCCCGGAGCACCCTTGGGAATGCCAGTGCTACTGCAGCAGCGCCCAAATTAGTTAAAATGGTCCCCGTGCCTCTTAATTCTCTGCCCCGGGCGTCAGCGGGTGCTCCGGGCAGGCAGAGCCCGCTGCTTGCGGCGGCGGGGGGCTCGGAGAGCCACGCAATGAAAGTTGCGGTGCCTTTGCGACAGCTGGAGCGGGAACGCTGAAGCTCGATTTCGGTTCCTGGCAGAAGTGTGGGCAGGGTGGGTTTGTGTTCTGTGGACTCGGGTATGTTTTTAAAAATAGAAACTGGAAACCAGAAGGGAATTGCTTGAAATATAATATGTGAACTTAACGTTGCGATTTAACTTGCGTATTATGACCCAGACTGGGTTATGTTTTCAGCTATCTGTTATATGAAGACTACTCCTGTAGCTTTTAAGAAATAACTACCCCGATTTATATTAAAATGCAGTGATTTTAATCTTGTTCGCTAAGCATCATAGCCGAGGTGGTGCACAGCTGTTCCATCTAAAGGGAAAAAGCACAGAGTCTGTGCTATTATAGATGGAGAACATAACAAATTTGCATTTGAGGTAACTGCTGACATCCCGGATGAGTTTCAGGCCTCAGTTTCCTCTTTTTTGAATTGACTGCTGGCTATTTAAGAAACAAAATAGCTGAAAAAATTGTCTCAGATTTTTTTTTTACTACCTGTAATCTATAAGCACTGACAGCTTGCATTCTTTTTTCTTTTTGTATTTAAATAATTAAGTCTCTTCATTACATATTTATTTGCCTCTGATTGTAACTTATGCTATGTAAAGATTTTTCAGATGTGAAGGCCGAATTTACAGTACAATAAAATAGGATTCTGAAAGTGGGTGCTGTGCTTTGAAAAGAAAAAACAATCCTCCCAGCATTTCAGGATGCTTTGAAGACCCTCAGACACTCACAATATGACATGTCTGTTTTCAAATGTAGTAATGTTTACAATTGGATCTAGTATTAGGATTCAGATACCAGATACGGTTGTAAACATAGAACAACCTATTCAGGGGTTTTGTGTTTTTGAGTGTCTCAACGTTTATTTACCAAATCTTGTGCTCATAAAAAAAAAAATATTGTCATCCTCATTTAGTGAAGTTGTTTGTATTAACGTTACTTCAGCCAGGAAAAAAAAAGTAACATTGGTGGGCTAAATATTTAAGGGTTTAAATGCATTTGTTTCACAACGTCTCTGCACTACACTGAGCTTACACTGTAAAGCTCTGCATGCAACAAATAACTTTTCCTACTGATCAAGAAGTTTCCCTCTGCTGCTTAAAACATCCACAGCCTTTTCCAGTCTATCTGATGGTTGTTAGCCACTGCAGCAGCTGGCATTAGGAAGTGAAAGCAGGCCAGACTGAGTGGGGCAGTACCGATTTTCTGTGCTTCTCACCCAGGGCACGGTTACATCCTAATTGCAGGATACCGCAGCCCTCGCCAGTCATGGACCAGCAGCGGGGCTGCCTTTGCTTAACTGAGGTTTCATAGAAGCTGCCTTTAGGAAGGTATTTTTTCAGTAACTGGTGTTGTGGTTGAGTAATTCAATATCCTGACTCTTAAAGTATGTAAAAAAACCCAACACCCTTATCTCTGCCAGAATGCTTATCAAAGTTATGGACTGAGTTAGTTAACTTTTGTGGTTGGTTTTGGGTGGCTGGTGAAAGCCACATGGATTATAAAGATGCAGAATGATGGATTCTGCTCACACATGAAGAGGCAACAATGTCTGCCCCAAAGAGTTAACAGTCCAAGATCAGTGGCATATAAAGGCTAGGGCAACAGAGGTGCACTCTCCATCAAAACAATTTTCATATATATTAGTTTTATGATTAAATATGGTCTGACTGTCTCTGTGCCCTATTCTATTAATTGCTAATAGTCTTTGGACAGCTGTGTATCAGTTAGAAAAACTCTTGAATAGAGATTTCAAACCAGAGCTAATGGCCTTGTGAATTAGTTTGGGGAGAATGCTTCTTGGAGCATTCAGGAAGAATCTCTGGTGACTGAAGGACAAGCAGCTGTGTCTAGAAAAGCAAAAGATGCCTCAATGGGATGGTGCTGTCAGAGGACTAGACAATGAGGCTGTAGCTGTTGAGTTAAACGTAAAACAATGTAATTGTGTTTTGAATTGGATATGAATTGGATAGAGATAAAAGGAGAGAGAGATAAGCTGGAGAGAAGGAAGTCGCATTAAATCGGATTGGATTCCTTTAATTCCTGAATGAAAGCTTTATCTGCAGAAAGGGCAGAAGTTGTACAAGAGGGATACAAGCCCGAGTTCGGAAATGCACAAAGGGCAGTAAGATGTTCATTCAGGGGGAAGCAGAAGCAAAGCGTGGCCTTTGCAGATCGGGAGTTTCAGAACAGGCTTATGATGGAGTTGAGCCAAGGGAGTGTAATATGAGAAAAGGAGGTGAAAGAAGGGAATTTAAGACAAAAGTGGCTGGGAAGTGATGGTTGGTAGATTTCTGAAAATGTATGGGTTTGTTCCTCATTTGTTAAGGTTTTTCTCTAGCAACCTCCTTTGTTTTGTTTGTTTATTTTGTTTGGTGGTTTTTTGTGCCTTTGTAACTACTGAGTGACTTCTCTACGTGCATGCTTTGCTGTTAAGTAGTAAAGGAAATAGATTATGTACTCATCTTAGAAACCCAGTATGTAATTTCTTAAGAAACAAAATCAACACAGTCACAGTTATAGTTGTTCAAGATTACTGGACTTCAGGGAACAACAGAGGCAATATGTTTATGTCACTGATGTTTTAATGTACAGCACATAGTGAACTTTGGGTTTCTGCTTTTAATTCCACTGTGGAATAGAGTCACTGCCACTATCCGTGACACTCCGGTATTTCAATTTCACTGTTCCCCAAAGGGAGCCTATTAGCAGCTGCACAGCACTAAATCTAAAGAGTAATCAAGATAAGATATATCTGAGAATATGCTAATATTAATATTATCATTAATGCAATCCAGGATCTTAGCGATGGACACTCAATTTGCTGTTCCATAGATACCTCTATTGGCAGGGGTGTTCAGTAAAGGGTAAGCTAAGATTTTTGTGTTTAAAAGAAATAAAGTTTGTACTGTGAACATTTTTAAGGAACCTTTTAACTTCATGCCTTGAGACATGTTTTGGTATTGTAAGAAGCATGTGGGAAATCACAACTTTCTTCATACTTTCCTGTAGTCATTACTGTGCAGGGCTTTTCTTCATGAAAATGTGGGAATATGTGAGCATTCGTCCTCACTGCTTGTGTTTGTTCTTCTGCCTGCGAAGGAGAGCGAAACAAAGCACAAAGTATGCCTTTGCAAACCTGAGTTTATAACTCTACATCAGCGCCTGATTTGGAGGACCTTTTTCGTAGTAATTTTCAGTGGATCATAGAATCAGGATCATAGGATCGAATGTTCTGGTTGCGAAGAGAGAATATTCATTTTCCGGGTGGCGATTAGAGTACCAGACCGCTACATGCCTCCATCCAATAGATTCCTTCCTTCAACCCCAAGTCTAACTTAACAGTGATCTATTCCTTCCAAGTGAGTAAATGGGCTGATCTGTTTGTCAGGAGCCTTTGGTGAAAGGGCTCCAGGACTGGACTGTGTCTGGAGATAGAGGTACATGTTGTTTGTAGTCCAGAGTGACTCAGTAGTTTTCAGCAAAGTATTTATTTGTCTGCATTTCTGAGTTGCCTGTGACCAAATTGTACAATTCCATGCATTGATTTGAAAGCACGGCTTAAAAATTTCTTAAATTTAACTTCTTTGTGCTCATAATAAATTCATAGAATCATAGAATGTTAGGTGTTGGAAGGGACCTCGAAAGATCATAGAGTCCAACCCCCCTGCCAGAGCAGGATCACCTAGAGCAGGTCACACAGGAACGTGTCCAGGCAGGTTTTGAACGTCTCCAGAGAAGGAGACTCCACAACCCTGCTGGGCAGCCCGTTCCAGTGCTCTGTTACCCTCACAGTGAAAAAGTTTTTCCTTGTGTTTACCCTAAACCTCTTGTGCTCCAACTGACTCCCATTGCCTCTTGTCCTAACATTGGATGACATTGAGGAGAGTCTGGCTCCATCCTCCTTAGACTCGCCCTGAACATATTTATAGACATTAATGAGGTACACCCCTCAGTCTCCTTTTCTCCAGGCTAAAGAGACCCAGCTCTCTCAGCCTCTCCTCATAAGGGAGATGCTCCACTCCCTTAATAATCTTGGTGGCCCTGCACTAGACTCTCTCCAGTAGCTCTATGTCTTTCTTGAACTGGGGTGCCCAGAACTGGACACAGTATTCCAGGTGGGGACTCACCAGCGCAGAGTAGAGGGTGAGGAGAACCTCCCTTGACCTGCTGACCACACTCTTCCTAATGCACCCCAGGATGCCACTGGCCTTCTTGTCCACGAGGGTGCATTGTTAGCTCATGGCCATCCTCTTGTCCACCAGGACCCCTAGGTCTTTTTCCCCCAGAGCTGCTCTCCAACAGATCAGCCCCCAGCCTATACTGATCCATGGGGTTGTTCTTACCCAGAGGCAGCACTTTACACTTGCTCTTGTTAAGTTGCATTAAATTTCTCCCTGCCCAGCTCTCCAGCCTGTCCAGGTCACGCTGGATGGCAGCACAACCTTCTGGAGTGTCAGCCACTCCTCCCAGTTTGGTATCATCAGCAAACTTGCTGAGGGTACACTCTATCCCTTTGTCCAGGTCATTGATGAATATATTGAACAGTATTGGACCCAGCACTGACCCTTGGGGGACACCACTAGTGACAGGCCTCCATCTAGACTCTGCTCCACTGACCACAACTCTCTGGGCTCTGTCCTTCAGCCAGTTCCCAATCCACCTCACTGCACAATCACCCAATCCACACTCCTTAAGCTTGACTGTGAGGATACCATGGGAGACAGCATTGAAAGCCTTGCTGAAGTCAAGAAATACAACATCCACTGTCCTCCCCTCATCTATCCAACTACTTGTGCCATCATAAAAGGCTATCAGATTAGTCAAGCATGACTTCCCTTTGTTGAATCCATGTTGACTACTTGTGATAAACTTCCTTTCCTCAACATGCTTTGAGATGGTGGCAAGAACAAGCTGTTCCATCACATTTCCAGGGATGGAGGTGAGGCTGACCAGCCTATAGTTACCCGTGTCCTCCTTTTTGCCCTTTTTGAAGACTGGGATGACATTGGCCTTCCTCCAGTCCTCAGGCACCTCTCCTGATCTCCAGGACCTCTCAAAGATTATGGAGAGTGGCCTAGCAATGACCTCTGCCATCTCCCTCATCACTTGTGAGTGTATCCCATTGAGGCCCGTAGACTTGTGGATGTCCAGTTTGTTAACTGATCTCTAACCAAAGTCTCTTTGACAGGGGTAAAAACTTCCTTCCTCCAGACTTACTCTGTGGTCTTGAAGACCTGGGATTCTTGGTAGCTGGCCTTAGTAGTAAAGACTAAGGCGAAGGTGGCATTCAGTAATTCAGCCTTCTCTTTATCCTCGGCCACCAGGGCACCCACTTCATTCAGCAGCGGGCCCGCATTTCCTCTAGACTTGCTTTTGCCTCTAGCATACTTGAAAAAGCTGTTCTTGTTGTCCTTGACCTCCCTCGCCAGGTTTAGTTCTAGGGAGGCCTCAGCTTTCCTTCTTGCATCCCTGCATCCTCTGACAACCTCCCTGGATTCTTCCCAAGTGGCCTGCCCCTCCTTCCATGTTCTGTGTAATTCCTTCTTCTGCTTAAGTTTATCCAGTATCTCCCTGCTCAACCATGCAGGTCTCCTAACTCTCTTACTTGGTTTCCTGCTCTTTGGGATGCACTGATCTTGAGCCTGGAGGAAATGGTGCTTGAATATCAGCCAGCTTGCTTGGGCCCCCTTACCTTCTAGGGCCCTGTCCCGTGGGACTTTTCCAAGCAGTTCCCTGAGGAGGCCCAGGTTGTCCTTTCTGCAGTCCAGGGTAGCGATCCTGCTCGTGCCCCTGTGCCTCCTGCCCCTCATTCTGAACTCCAGCATCTCGTGGGCACTACAGCCAAGGGGGCCTCCCACCTCCACATCCTCACCCAGTGCCTCTTTGTTTGTCAGCACAAGGTCCAGCAGCTCTCCTCTCCTTGTCAGCTCCTCCACCCCCTGCGTTAGGAAGTTACCATCAGTGCTCTGGAGGACCCTACTGGACTGTGTGTGCCTGGCTGTGTAGCTTTCCCCACAAATGTCAGGGTAATTGAAGTCCCCCATGACAACCAGAGCCTGTGATTTCAAGGCTACTTCCAGCTGCCTTCTCAGCTGCAAGGCCTCCTCATCTTCCTCGTCCTGATCAGGTGGCCTGTAGTAAACACCTACTACAATGTCTCCCATACTAGTCTCCCTCTTAATCCTAATCCACAAGTTTTCAACCTGCTCCTCATTTCCCCCCAGGGAGAGCTCAATACATTCCAGTTGCTCTCTCACACAGAGAACGACTCCACCACCTTGCCTTGCCAGCCTGTCCTTCCTGAAAAGGACATAGCCATCCATGAAAAGGACATAGCCATCCATGACAGTGTTCCAGTCGCGTGAGCTGTCCCACCATGTCCCAGTGACTGCAGAGAAGCTCTGCTCTGTCATGCTGAGCTCACGTAGCTGTGCTTGCACTTGGAGTTGAAATCTTTGTTGGCTATTCGGGTGCTGCCTAGTCTTTGCTATTGGGTTCTCTGACCTCTTGGCCTCTCTAGAGTCTTCAAACAGGATATCCCTGTTCTTTGCAGGTGCTTCTGAAGCTGCTGACTTTGTTTAAAACATTCTTGCTTTCTGTTCTGATGCTGTCAGCTTCTGATGGTATTATGAGTTCCTGTGTTGGGTAGCTCGAACAATTAGTATTTTTTTTGTTGTTAAAAATGTGGTTCTGACTGTTGAGGGACTTACAAAACAGCTCTGGATTTTAGGACTGATTGATCACGACTTCTGGAAAAAGATGCATCATGAGAAATTGCCCAATTAAAAAAAATTCTTTTCTACCTGCTTAATCAAATGACTGCTGTCTCTTGAAGAATCTTAGGCACAATTTTTAATAAACTTATCACAAAATCAAAGGGGGAGGAGGCTGAACTGAGACGGAGGCTGTAGTGAACAAGAGAAGATGCATTTGATGTACTGCCAGATTTGGTTTTCTTCCTGTCTTGTTGCTTGTTCCGCTTTCCTTAAGGTTTATGAGGCATGTGACAAAATGTATGTGATGCTTTACTGTATGTTCAATGTATGTAGTTCTGTGTGGTACTTTATGTTCAATGTATGTGGTTCTGCAATAGTCATGTAAGGATAAGATGCTTCACCAACATAGCAACATTCTATTTCATGAATATGTGAATTGACGGTTAAAATGACAGTACTCTTGGTGCAGGTCTGGCCTTCTTGAAGAGCAAAAGAAGTGCTGAAAGCCAAACTTTGCTGCAGTTGCTGCATGATGCAAGGGCATTGAGAATGACCTTTGATTTCTGATGTAGGAGGGACTTGCAGATACATCTTTTATAAAATATGTATATTCATGGTGTGTTTTGGTATCTTATAGGCAAAGAATATTTTGAAATTTCAGGAAAAGCCTTTATCTACTTGATAAGGATATTTGTTATGACAGTAAATCATCCAGCAATGAACCTCTGGTAGCTGCTGCTTCTTCAGAGTTCATGTTACGGAAGTATCATATCAGGACTCAGGTTTTGAGGAGTGATTAGAAGACATAGGTATTTTTGAAAATACTAGTCTGTGTAAAGGGGCTGCATGAGAAATCTTTGTTTTGTGGTATCTTCTCTTGCTTGTTCCATAGCAGAGCTGAAAAAAAGAGATATTCCAAAAACTGTGGCTTAATCTTGTAAAACAGGATTATATAGTCATGAAGGACCTTAAAGATTTGATGTAACAGTTCTTGCAGAAAGTATTTTTCCCAAGATTTGCTTGTTGCCATGATCAATGTAGTAACTGCAGAGTCTGCTAGAGAAGTCCTTTCCAGCTCTGGTAATCAATATCTCTGTATTTACTCCTGATCTGTGTTGGTGCCTCTGAGTCCAGGATTAAACTGAATATGCCACTGTTTCACTGAGGTTACCTGTGACCCCTGTTGTGGCTAATGATGTGCTTATTCATGATGCAGAAGTATGTTGCCTTCTAAGTAGTGTCATGAGAAATTTTGCTGAGATTTGCCCAAATTATGGAGGGGGAAAAAAAAAAAGGAAGGTAATATTCACTCTAAAATGTTTGCCACAGGAGTTATGGATGTATATGTTACACTGTCATGGTAGATCTGATATTATATTATTCTTCTGGTACTCCAGGTCCCTTTTGTAGTCTTCTCCATAATCATACCAGTCTTTAAGTGTCTCAGGACTAACAACTTCTCTTCAGGCTCTGCTTGTTAAAACATTATTGTGATTATTCTGTCAAACACTGATTAAAGGTCAATCATATTGTGTAAAACCTTAAAAAGCCTGATAAGGTTCTGCTCTCTAAATTGTGGGTCCTTCTGGCTAGTTCTGTCTCGGTGTTTTTCCCTCTCACATCAGTTCTGCAGAGGTTTGTGGTCCTTCGGCTCACCGCAGCTACCTCCCGCTAGGTTTCTTTCCCTTGAGGGGATAGGCATCCTTGTCTTTGACTCCCATGGGTTTGAGGACTCCTCCTCTCTGGTAGACTGCACTTCTGTCACAGGGGAAGTAGCTCAGCAGGCTGTTGCTAGCCCAGACCCAGGTCTGTTCTCTGTGTCTGGATAACCGTGGATGTGGAGGGTGATTCCAGTACTATCATAGGATCAAGCTTACCACTCTTGGACTCAGGATTGTGGTGTCTTCCGTGAAATATCTTCTTCTCATTCATCTACTGTTATGGTTCAGTTTTTCGATCCTTAAATAATATTTTTCCAGTATTGTGTTTTCTAGAAATAGTGTAATTGTTGGCTTCTTGCATGTTAACCAAAGCTACTATATTTAGCATCACCAAAAACATCACTGTGACTCCCATTCTGTCTCTCTTCTTTCTACTTTTGACTTCCTTAATATATTTGAAACTACGTCAAATTTGCTATGGTTGTTTGTGGAAAACTTTCAGACAAGAAAGCCTTCTGAGACCTTCTAATCATCTTCCTCCCTTTGACTTACCAGAGGCCTCCTGGGTAATGTATGGATATGCTGTTCTGAGGAGGTGTCTTTTGGAGCGTGGAAAGGATCACAGAGGCCTGTCAGATGAAGTTTTGCTCTTTATAGCCACAGATGCTCCTTGATAGTACTCCTCTGAAGCCGTTGCAATATTTGCTTTAGTCTGAGGAGAAGAAATCATTGCTGCAGGGATGAACTATGCAGTAGCAGCAGCTGTGCTGAGCCACAGCTAAGTGTGGAACCACGTATCTCTCTTCAGATGGAGGCAGGTTCAGTGCACAGGAGAACTTTGTGCACAGAGATTACATCTGTGGAAGCTTTTTAATACTTTGGTGGGCTGACTGTGTTTTATCCCAGAAACTTTGTTATGTTAGCACTGAGCAGCAAAGGAAGAGCTGCAGGGATGTGCTGAGCATGTGGACAGGATGGGTTCTGCCAGGCTGTGGTGTGCACTGCCATTATGGGTGTTGGCTGGTTGGATAAGTTCACGTGGAAAGCCTATGTCACCTGAAATTAAAGACAGGATTATGTAGAAATCAAAGTGACAAATAATGTAAAGCTGTTCAACTGCTGAATCAGTTGGAGTCTAACTTGAAAATTGGATTCAGTTAAAGAAAGTTTAGAAGCACAGCATTGCCGCTGGGCATTTACCATCAGACAGTGAAATTTGGTGATTCCTCTGGTAATTTGGCCATCTCTGGTTTGTCTACCTACACCAAATTCACCCTACAATCTCACTTTTTTTTGTTTGTTTGTTTTTTAAATGAGATGAATGTTGCCATACCAGAAAACTGTAGTAAGTGACCATGATTTAGAAAAAACATATTCCCGAATGTAATACTAATACAAGGTTTAGAAAAACTTTGTGTGGGTAAATGCCTTTTCATGGTGCCTTAATTCTGAAAGCATGATGTATGTGAACGTGAAGGCTACAGCCCTGACTTAACAGCTCAGAAATTGCCCAGAAGAACAGCAGTATGTAGGAACACGATCTGTTCCAGAAATGTCTCCTCAGAGTATTTCAACCCCTGAAATTCTGTGGAAACAAAAAAAAAAAAAATCCATCAGCTGTTTCAGAAAATATATACAGTGCAAATGTTGATTCATTTTGATCACCTAGACTGTATCAAGAGGAAAAGGGTGTTTTGAACTGTGCTTTTCTTGCACTTTTAAACTTTAAGCAGGACTTTGGTACTTTAATGTAAAGGGTGAGTCATATTTAAAAAGTATTGCCTGTGGAGTTGATTGAGCAATGTATTGGCATGCCTGAGAGCCTGCAAGTTTTGTCAAACTCTTCTTAGTCTGTCATGCTGACAAAAATGTTAGTGTGTTTTCTGTTGCCTGAGAACCATTTGTGGGAAAAGTTTGCCATGTTGGTAGGCTCTAAGTGTCAGAGAGTGCTTGTTGCTTCCAGTGGGAAGAGAGCTAAGCTTTTGGTAAGCTTTTTTCTGGGTACAAACTAAATGTAAGACCAGTTGAAAATGTTTGGAATATGTCATTGTGATTGCCAAAAAATGCTTTGGTCACTGATACTTGTTGTATAAAGGAGTAAAGTTAGCGTGCACTCTTTATTATGTTTGAATGCTTTATTTGTAATGTAAAGGCAGCATTAATGGAGGGTTTTTGCAGGAACTCTGTTCCTTCATTTCTGAAGCCTACAAGAGGTGCTGAAAAGGGGGCCTTTCTCTAAACATTATTGATTCCTCAGAAAGAGGAGAGCTTGGAAAACATGCAGCTAAAAATGACTTTGAGGTGCCATCTGTTTTGGCAAGGGAAATGCCTTCCCTCCTCTTGACTGTTAGAACCATTGAGCTTTCCTTCTTGTCTGAATGGTGTCCTTGAGACAACAGTCCTTCCTGACACAGTGATCGGGATGGGTTCATCCTATGTCACGTGCGTTGCTGCCCTTGTTTGGTGTTCTTTCCCTCTGAAGATGCATCGTGCATCGGTTGCTTGCCTCTCACACTGCAACTGCGCACAAGTAGCAGCTCATTTGGGTTCTGCCCACTCAAAACTGCCAGGCATCCTTGGGAGAGGGGGTATTGCATTGAAGAGAGAATTTCTTTGAGTCCTTTCCCTCTGACCTCCTTATGCTTTTTTTCACAAGGAAGTAGGTTCACCATCTGGTTGCGCAGTCAAGTCTGTAGTATCTAGTGAGATAGGTGCTCTGCTGCTGTTGTATTTAGTGTTGCTTTTCATGTTATATTTGACCTTCTGGACCCTATAGCACTGTGTGTGTGGGCAATGGAAACTGCAGTGTCCCTGTATTACAGGCTAAGTCTCTATTTGTTCTGGTCCCCATCTTGGTTTTAGAGGTGGGATCTTCCATAGTCATCAAAGGTTTTGTATGAATTGTGGCAGGAACACATTCTGAACTTTTCAAGTTTTCACTCATGACTTTTCCTTGATTCCTTTTGTAACCAAATACTGTATTAATCACCCTTATAATAACCTATTTTATCATCCTTTTCCTAGCCATTAGTCTTTGATAAAGAATCTTGTCAAATGCATTTTAAAAACATGAGGTTGAGCAGTGACCCAGTTTTTCTGGTTTTGCCCCAGTAGTGATATATTTAAGACCTCTTGCACATGAATTAAATGTGACCTTTTATACATGAATCTTTGCTGCTTCCCTTTCAGAAAAAGGAGCAAAAAAAAAAGAGTGCAGCTTCCTGACTCACAGAATGTTAAGGGTTGGAAGGGTCCTCAAAAGATCTCTAGTCCAACCCCCCTGCCAGAGCAGGACCACCTAGAGCAGGTCACATAGGAACATATCCAGGCAGGTTTTTTTTTGCAGTTCTTCCTTTCCCTGAGATAAGAAGACTTTCACAACAACAGCATTTACACTAATTAGTCTCATGGGAAATCAAAAGTTATGACTAAAATTTTCTTAGTCAAATTAACGTCATCATCTATACAGAAAAGCACAGTGAGTATAAGACCCAGTACCACGGGGTTTTTCTGATGCTGGAAACGTGTTAGATTGCCTCTTGGGAAGCAGCACCTTGTCCACTCTGTTACTTAAATTTGTCCTTTTAGATCATAGAATCATAGAATTGTCAGGGTTGGAAGGGATCTTAAAGATCATCCAGTTCCCTGCCACTAGATCAGGTTGCTCAGTGATCTGTGAGATCAGATGATAATTCATGCTAAATTTACTAGCAGTGACAGCCCAGGAGTTTTCTTGTCTTCATTGCTCCATCATTTAACCTTGGCTGAATTTTTGAGAAGGATGAGGTGGAGGTGAGGAAGGAGAGCAAGAAGAGAAATTTTCAGAGGAAGATAAGAGATATTTTTTTCTTAGTCAGTTTGTTGTAGTAGTTCAAAGATGCTTATGGTTTTGGACTGCTGGATGGAGGTCTGCAGTGAGATATGTGAGCAGATATAGTCAGGTCCATCAGAGCTTGACATGACACCTCTGCAAGACCTCAGGAGGATGGATCCCCATGGCCTAGGTGTTGGATCTCCAACAGTACATTGAGTAGGTTTGTGCTCAGGACTGCTTTTTCCTGGTGCTGTTCCCCTCATCCATATTTCTGGGACCTTTTTTACTGTACTGTCTTGAGTAAATTCAAACAGCCTCTGATTTCAAACCCCCACATAAATAATAAGAGACATTTTTCTTTTTTTTTTTTTTTTTTTTTACTACTGAGAAGAATAATTACTGGCATTTTAGAGATACAAGTAGTCCTTGCTTCTGACTCTGATTTCATTGATACTATGGTGTTTATGTGGAGAAAAGCTATTTTAGGTCATGTTTATGACTTTGTAAAGGTCTTTGTCTGCTGAGAGCTGGTGAAACCCCGCCAAGTGAACTGGGCCATGGCACCGTGCTCCGGCTGATGGTATTTAACTCCCTGGGCCCCACCCTCACTTGGCATGGAGAGCAGGTATGCGATCCAGGAGTCAAAAATTAACATGGGCATCTTAAAATCTTGTCTTAATTTTAGCTTTTCCTCAGAAGAAATAACATTAACTAAATGTATGCCAAAAAGGCAGCTGTAAAAGACTTTTCATCAAACCCTGATTCTAGTCTGCAGTTTTTCTTCATTAACTTCTAGGATTTTTAACAAGCTGAGGTTTCTATTATATTAAATGCGGGGTGAGAGGGGAGTTAAATTAATATTTAAGGAATCTATTATTTTGTAAATGGACCTGACTCCCAGAATGTCTGTTGTGAAACCTCATTGTCCTTACAAGCTCTGAAACAGACATTTAAGCTCTTTCTTGCTATAACATTCTGTATTATTTTCTTTCTTGGTTCTCTTGATGCTTTTCTTTCAAGTCTACAAATTTGATCAGCATCTTTTCATTACAAACCACAATGC
This sequence comes from Todiramphus chloris collaris, assembly GCA_025345505.1. Classification (NCBI taxonomy): domain Eukaryota; kingdom Metazoa; phylum Chordata; class Aves; order Coraciiformes; family Alcedinidae; genus Todiramphus; species Todiramphus chloris. Next base: position 12,186,176 of record JANVCC010000048.1, read on the forward strand.
TATAAATAGTAGTAAATGTTAAATACTTTACATCAAAGGGCAAACATATAAATGAGATTTTCTCTTTTTTTTAAAGATTTTCTTCTCTTTTGATAGAAATTGTTCTTATCTCTTCTAGCAAAACTTACTAAAAAGCTTTATGAAGTATACTTCAGAAGAAGCATATCTTGTGAGGAATTTCACGTTGTCACCATGTATTTTTAGTTCTTTTTTTCCTTATTTTAATGAGGAAAAATATTAGTCAGCATGTTCCTATGCCATTTTCAACACCCAACTAATTGCACACAATGTGATGAAAATGTCTAAAATGTTTCCCTTTGAAATTCTTGTTAGTTTGACTATTAAAAAGAGCCTGTAGCTTTTAGATGTTTCACTGGTGGTTAAAATATTTGCCCTATTTGAAATTAAAATCTTCCAAACGTATTTGAGGTTACCTACAGTAAAGTGCAATGAGGTTCACCATTGATCTGCAATGTCACATGTTGGTTGGACTTTCTGTACGTGTGTTCTCTTTGCAGATACTCATGTTTCAGGGCCAGTTTCTGGAGTAAGCTGATCCCTAGAAGAAGTACTGAAGGGACTGTATCAGAAATCACCATTATTCTGCTGTGTTTCTTTGTAATAAATAGTCCTACTTGGTACTGATTCCCCATCTCCTCTGATACTGCAGTGATCCCTGAGGCACGGAGCAGGTGATTTAAAATAATTGGTATCGCATCCCGCTTGTTTGGCAGGAAGGTTTGCGTACCACTAGGATTCAAGCTTTTAATATTTGTTTCAGATAAAATATGTTTTTTGCTTAGTGACTTGAAATAATCCTTTCCACTCCATTTGCTTTCGATTCCTTTCAGATGTTCGCTGAGATGCTTGAACTTTGCAATCTTTGACAAAAGCTAGCTCTGGTGTAGTTGCACTAGATATGTGGGGTGCTTAGTATTTTCTATAGAGGGGCTTGCAGGGTGGTACACTTCACGTGCCACTAGAAATTGCATCTGAAAGTACTGCGGCTAATTTCAGAGTTGTTACCAGTATTTTCCTTCTTCAGTGGCATGCCATTAAAATTTCAGGTCATTTTGATTGTGTTGGCACCGTGCTCTTCCATTAAGTTGTTAGATTCTCCTTTCCTGGCTCTTGTTCATGCTCTGCATTGAGTGCATCTCTCCTGATCTCCAAGAACTCCTCTGTTATGACTCAGTTGTCAGACGTCAATGTGTCATGCCTATGGTTGTTGGAAAAGCCTCGAATTTTCTGAGAAAAGTCCTTGGTTTGGGAACTGAATGGCGTAATTGATTGTCTTGCTTCAGGGGTTTAGAGGAGCCTTTGCAGGTGTCTTTGTTACTTTTGCTTGAATGAGGTGTTATAGGTGGAATAAAAGTGCTTATTTCCTTTCTTTGACTTCTTCTTTTGACATGTGCCTGTGAGTGTAAGCTTCCTTTGCAACTGGCCATCTTACCTAGTCACTGAGCAGGCAGGTAGATGTGCTTGAAAACAGTGTAGAGCCAAGATTTTTAAAACCCCATTTCTTTGTTTTGTGCTTATTAACCAGATATTCAAAAGAATTGTTATCCTAAAAATTGTACTGGCTGTCACTCTTAAGGGGCAGTTTTTTCTTTATGTTGAATGAGGTCTGTGAGCTGCCGCTGAAAAGGGGAATCTCTTTCTCTCTTGTGCCTCCCCTCCAGCTTCTTTCCATTGCTTCTACTCATGGTGTAACCATATAGTTTATTTGGATCAACTTATTTGTCCGACAGAAACCAGATCCACTCCAAGTAATAATTAATTTTCTGATGCTGATCTGACTTTGTGGGCAGTCACACGAGCTGACAAGGGAGAGCAGGTGGGAACACCTGGCCAGAATGGAGCAGAACTGCCCGTTTCTGTCAGTGGCCCCCAGTACGCAGCGTTGCAGTGGTTTACAACCACCTATCAGGATTGAAGGAAAGGCTGCCATTTCTGGAAAGGGCTGAGCTTGTCTGGCTATCCAGAACATGCATCTTGGTATCTCAGTAGGTTTGGGATGCATTTGAGATACGCTTGACTGCACTTGAGCTTAAATCTAAAGGTGAACTTCCTGAGTTTGCACCACTTGTCTTGGAGGTGGTTACATCTGTGTAGTGTTTTTCAACTTAATTTATTAATAGGCATTTTCTCCTTTAAATCCACATTAACAGCTTCTGTCAGGGAATAACTGTGGTCCAGGGTCACCTCAGAATTACATTAGCCTTGTAATTGTTTATCTTAGAGACGTGTTCAAGGGAGGAAATTTCCCAGACCAAATCAATATAGTGCAATATACCTAGCAGTTAAAACCAAAATGGAATAAAAAAAAACCCCAACTAGTTATTTTTGCTTTTACAGTGAATGAGGTGAATAATTTTTAATGACAAAGGCTACATTCAGTATATGTACATTTACAAATTAGGCCTTTTATATTCTTCCTTACTGACGAATTCTCTTTTGGTACTGGCATATGGTCATATAGAAGACTGTGTACACAGAGCTAAATGATGGCATATGTAGCTATGTTGTTAACAAACAGAAATAATAAAGTACTGTAGAAGGTTCTTTGCATTTGATAATGTAATGATGAAAAGCAAACAGCTAAGGCTGCTGTTACTCCTTTGATCAGAAATGGGTGGTTGCGATGCAGATAGATAAATGAAGGTTAGTTAAGATTAGCAAACGTGCTGCAGTGGAACAAGGGATGACAAAACTAGTATTGGTCCCTAGCACCTGACTTGTTTCTTGGCCTGTCATATCCTTTTTGTGAGAAGCAGCCTAAAAATTCACATCTAGCAAGCAAAGGAAGATAGAATTTTAAAATAATTCAAACCAAACTGCTGCCTAAGAGTTGGAAAACAAATGCAAATGCTAATGTGATCATTTGTTGACGGTTGTTTTTGCTTTATTTGTGGATGTGTGCTGGCTGCCTTGGGTGAGAAACAGCTAAATGGTGGTGCTATGTGTGGGTAGTCAAACGTGCTCTGGGTGTATCCATTGCAGATACCAGCTGGCTGTGTCACTGGTCATTTGGGATTAGTTTCTTGGGTTTTTTCTAAGGCTTTTTTTTTCTTTCTAGGAAGTAGAAATTTAATATTGATGATAATTATTTTATCCATTTATTATTTACCCAAATAAGTTAAACTGTGCATTATATTCAGATAGTTGGTCAAAGATGACACACTTGTTCAAAAGGGATGCTCTTAAATCATCCAGAAATTGCAAGAACCACTTGGCAAAGACCTGTGGCCTGTGTTACCAAGCAGGCTGGATGCAATGGGAATAGCTGAAAGGATATCTGACTCTGCAAATTTTATCTACTGGAAGGCTTTATAAGAAGCCTTCCAGTTAATACTGCATCCTTCTAAACTGTGATATAAATATGCGGAATTTCTCATCATGCCATGCTGAGTGCACATTCACTGCAGTGGCACAGGTAGGCATTTTTGTAGAGGGCACTCAGCCTGAGCAACCTCTAATAAGAGAAGCTGTCTCCACTTTTTTCTTTCTTTCTTTTTTTTTTTTTATTTCATGGCATCAGTTGTTTGTAAATATGCATTCATGGTTGGTGTCTTTTTTTATTTATTAATACTCATGCTCATATATGTAGACAGAAAAAGAAAATTCTGCTGTAGGGCAACTAAAAACTGTAATAAACAAAACCATCATGGTTCTCTAGGCTTTCTATTTCTTTGTTGCTGTTCTTTTCCAGGGAAGCTGGTATTCTAAACTATTCTGGATTTAATGCCTATTGAAAGCCTGCCAGCAGTTTTAGAGAGAGTGAATTTGATGATTCACATTATCCTATCCTGTCCTGTGTTTCCCAGAGTTTTCAATAAATCATTTGTTACAGTTGTACTATCCTGTATTGTATTTATTTAGAGAAGTGTAGTTTTGAGTTCTAAGTGGTTCTTCAGTGTTTCTTCTTAGATTCCTCTGTCTGCATGTTTCAGATCTTAATGTGCAGATTTCAATGGCGAGAAAATACGAACAAAGTTGAAATGGCTCCAAAAAGTCTGAAAGTAGTTTTTTCTTATTGATTAGTTAAATAACATGGCTGTTACATTTCTTGGGAGTTTTCAGGTCTACAAATAACTGTTGCGTTGTGATTGCAGAGCTGAGTATTTTCTTCCACTACTACTAGAAAAAATATTCTATTTCTGGCAGATCATGAGTATTCCCATGTTTGTCCTCTATAGGATTCAATGAAAGCAATTCATTCATGGAAAATACATGGAAAAAAGAGAAAGGAAGGGAAGAAAGGAACGAAAGATGTTTCTTTAGCATGGCAGTTTTCTTTGCTTTTAGTGACTACTCAGGAGGTTGGAGTTCTGGGAGCCTTTTGGAGGAGATGGGTTACAGGATGATGAGTCAGAGCTTTACAGAGAACACAACATCAGATTTTAGCCCATTGCTATCACCTCACTGTATGGGTTTGAATGAAAATTTGTCTGAATAAACAGTTGGTGAGATTTAGGAGTATATCCCAGTTGACAGTAACGTACCAGCTGTTCACCAGTCTTTGTCCAGAGTCAGGTTAGGGAATGAGTTAACACGTTAGCTGGGTGAAGTCTTCCACTTTCCTTTGCTCAAGTTTTCGCCTGGGATGGAAGTTCAAAGGGCTGCTTCCTACAGTTTGGATGGGTTAAGATGGGGGGTTGCTCCCAGTCACTGGTTGTGTTGTTGGGAATTCTTGAATACACCTTGTAGATTCAGGAACAGATATTCTGTTCATTATCATAGACTGCTTTGTCTGCTTCAATGCAATTTTATTTGGTTAATGGCATATTGTTGCTTAGTAAATATATTTACTTTCTGCATTCACTAATTCCAATCTTTTCAATATTGCAGTCTACCCACATTGCTCGAGCCAGCTTCCAGGTTGATGCTTTTGGATCATCTTTCATCCTAGATGTGACACTAAATCAGTAAGTAATGACTGGAATGTCATTTTTTCAGTGGAGTTTTTAAAGCCCGTATTGTAGCAGAAATGCTGTTTCTAGGTATTGAGCTCATTTTGTGTGTTTTAATCTTTTGTTATTTTCTCAAGTACCATTGTAGGTGTTGATATTCCCATTGTTACTACTTGATAGTTATTGCAGTGTAACTAACATTTTAGTGGTATAATTTCATTTGCCATCTTTCAGCTTATCATAAAGGCAAGTTACGATACTTACGTAGAGCCTCCCTGGATATTAAAAGGTGGAGCTGCTGAAAACTGGTAGCTGTTAGTGTTTTAATAGCCAAGTGTAGAGCACTGGAGATACAGCAATTGCACTACAGCTAATCCTCCAAAAAAGAACGAGATAGATGGTTGGGAATGAAGTGTCTGCAAATGTGTTTACAGTCTTTTGGGAACAGAGAAGCATTATAAGGCAGTAGCACACTGTGAAGGGTCTACGAGGAAAGGCTGAACAATAGTAAACTTAAAGTGAAGTCTGGTATGTGGCTTTCAGTAATGAGTTCCTTGAAGTAGGCTTTTAGCAGAGCTGTTTTAAAATGGGAGATGCTTTACTTTTCTGCTCTGAAGTGGGAGTAAATAATACAGTAAATAGAAATGCTTTGTTAAGTAGTTAATCTAATAATTGAACACAATGTTGCATGCTTCGGTATAAGAGTTTGTGCTCAATTGCTACAAGTTTTTTGTCTATAAAGATGAACTGTTCAGGTTGCAGTGGAAGCCACTCGGGTTTCAGGTTCTTTCCACTTGTAAACACATTTTAAACAGTGGCAATTCCCGTATGTGCACTGACGTGAGTTAAAACCCAGATGTGAATCCTTGCTGGTTACAGATGGCAGAGACACTGTGCTGCTGGAAGGAGAGAAAAAGAGGCTGGTAGAAGAAGAATTTCCTGCTGGAAAGCACCAAGTCCACAACATTGAAGTGTTTGTTGAAAATAGCAGCTTTATATGCATATTTATACCTTACTGGGAGTTGCAGAAATTGGGATGGCAGATTAATGGTGTGATCACAGTTAGTTTCTGAAAGGTCACAATTTACCTTGCAGTATGAATTTCACGTCCTCGTAATAAAAGTAAACACGTTCACTAATGGTATATGGAAAGACAAATTAAGGATGTGATTTTGTGAACTACAGCAGTTCTATGTAGGTGGATTTTTTGTTTACACACATGTACATATGTGCATATAAACACACACAAACACATATAATTAAAATTTAATCTGCACTGGATCCGTTTTGATATCATTCTTTTGTTGACTTTTATGATATTAGACCAGTTTTGTATGAGTAAGACCACCAAAAAGTGTTCTTACTCTTCTTAAGACTGTCAGAATCCAACCTAGATATGAGATTTTCCTAAAGAACTGTGCTTTATATGATGTGAAAAAAGTCCCATCACAAATTCTGCAAAATGAAAACAAGAAGGATGTAAGGAAATTAAGATGTTTGGCTTCTATCATGATATTTAAATCAACCTTAAAAGTGCTTCTGAAATAACATTTGCAGATCATCGAGTAAAAAGAGTGACAAGTATACTGGAGTAACATTTAAAATGTTTTCTTAATTATTTTTCCTGTGAACAAATATATTCAGAAGGTTGTATATATATATTTTTTTCACTTGGAATTCTTATTCTCTGTATTATGTTCTGTATTTATTTTCTATGAGTCCTGAGAGAAAAGCACATTTTTTTAGGAGTGGTTTTCAAATTTGGCCTACAGTAGCCTTGTAATTGAAAAGCAGTTGAATGCTTGAAAGGAGCAAGGTTTCAAGATTTTAGTTTTTCTCTTGAAAAAAATATTAACTTACTGTTTACAACTGAATCTCAGCTCATATCAAAAGCATGTTGAAATAGGCTTCTGTGGTGAAATTAGCTTTTATGCATAATACACATTTGAGAAATGTTAAAGGAAGAATGAGGAACAAAGCGGGGGGGGAAATGATTTAAAAGACATGAGTTGTCAGAAAGGAGAGACTCTCCTTGGCTTTTTCAGTCTCCTTTCTTGTAGTCAACCTGTTGTTTAGCGGTCGCTCTGTGTGGTGTGTATGTTTTGAGCATATCTGAGCATCATCTCTAGTTACAGTGTCAGTGGTAGACAGTCACAGAGAAAGTGTTCATTCTTCTGTATGGTTCTCCAATTCATGGAGAAAAAAAAAAATCTAAATTAAATTTATAGTAGCAAACAGCTTAAAAAGAATCAGAAAGTAGAATATGCTCCTGCTCCATAATGTCTGCTTGTAAATAGATTTTCTTTGCAGGCATAATTTTCTCTACCCTCTTCATATCCATCTTTTTATCTGACAATCAGTTCCTCTGTTTCCTCTCTGAATTTTCTTGTGCATTGTTCTACATCCCCTTGTTATGTACCTGTTTGTATTTGGTATTCTGTTATGTTTGTATGTTTTCCATCTCTGTACTTACTCAGCTCCCTGAAGAGGCACACATTTCTTTCTCTTCTTTTTCTGTCAGGAATAGTTGTCCCCTCTGCCATTGTCATAGATACCACACATTTTTCTTGGTTTTCTTGCAACCTTTTTCTTGGCAGCTTTTTGTACACTGACAGTTGAGGCTGACAGAAATATTTATGTTCTTTTACTTGCCTCTCTCTTCCCCCATTGCACGATACTCTGTATAATCTGCTTCACCAAAAGAGATGCTTCAGTTGAGTCTGGACGTTAGTTGAAGCAGCTTTACTTTCCTGGGCCCTTCCTCTGCCACCTCTTGCAACACTCGCCTGAAACCAAAGGCTGATCTCTGCGATGAAACAAGCTGGGAAGATAACACGAGGTGGGCAGGGAAATCAAAAAGCAGAGCTGGCGTTGACATTTCAGACATGAAGAAAGCTAAGGCCCAGGATGGGAGCATACTGCCAGTCCTGGATGCAAGTGGGAGGAAGAAAAAAATAATCTTCCAACTGGCATTACAGTGTGGCAGTTGAATTTAACATTGAAATCTGCATGATTTCTTCTTGCTCGTTTTGGATCTTAACCAGTTTTGAATATGTATTTGTTCACAATAAATGCAGGTGTGAGATACACTGAAACTTTACCTTGAGTAATAATAACAAAAAGGAAAAAGAAGCTGGTATAATTACAATGTTGTTTCCTTTTTTGCAGTGGTGGTGCTATTTTCTCCATATCCATCATCATTCTTTCTCTCTTCCTTTTTTTCCCCTGAGTTGCCATAGTGTCTCCACAATGAACTGTTTTTAAGATACCGTGTTTCTCTTAACTTTTTTTTTGCCTGTTCAAGTGGCTGAAGTATTTACAAAGGAGCTTTCAGATCAAATCAGCTGTATTTTCAAAAGGTTCAATCCCTTTGGCAAAGGTTAGGAATGAGTTAGCTGCATCGGTGTGTTATGAATCCATTGCCTTGGTGTCCTGCATTCAGGGCTGCATCTAATGGAGCTGTTTTCCGTGGCCATCTTCCGTAATGCTGCTTTCAGCTTTAGCAGACCTGGGGCTGGACTGACTGCTGGGCCACGCAGGCAGGTTCTGCTCACAGCTTCCTCTCCTCCAGCACGTGTCCAGCTCCAGCCATCAAACCAGTACTGTGCAGGTCACATAGCAATTAAGTGTGCTTATTTATTTATTTTTTAATTCCTTCCTCTTGAAGTTTTTAATGCTGTGATGGCATCTGTGGCTTAGCAAATGGCTATTTTTTCATGCAGTGTATTTCTTCTTAAATGTAGCCACATGACCATTTATGCTCTTAGCTTGGCTTGTAATTACATGATTAAACAACAGAGCTCACCAGAAAATGGGACATTTTTCTGAAAGCCTCTTTAAAGCCCTTTTGATCCTGCAGAACATGTGGATCTGTCTGAGGGCACCAGGGTCAGGGCATGTTCATCTACATGTGAAGCAGCACAGACCTAATGGCATATTGGCCCAAAGCAAGCTGTCACCATGGGGTTGGTTTGGCAGAGAGCATGCAGCAAGTTGGTTAATCAGGAAAACTACAGTACCTGTGCTTGTCTGGAGTATGGACAGGCCCTGGCACAGGATGATCACACCAGGTTTACTTTGTGGTAGCCACAAAAGGCAAGACGTATGATCAACGCCTGTCCTAGGTGCAGCATCATCCTTCATATGAGGGCTTTGGTGTCTCCTGTCATGGAGATGAGCAGAGAGCATTTCTTGAGCCTGAGTCTGAATTGTGGTCACTTCTGCCGTGCAGTGTGGATACCAGGTGCCCTGCTGAGGAGACTCTTGGTCTTCAGAAAGCTCACTGGAGCGTCTGGCCTCCTCTGTGTGTCCTGGTTCCTCAACCTGTAACAAGAAGAGCCCTCCCCAGTCATGGCTCTTTTTGTGAGGCTGAACACACCGATAGCCTGAGATCCTCAGATTTCTGGTGATGGGGAAGTGCTCTGAAGGGTCACAAGGAAAAATAAGGATTTTAAGCTTATATTCAGCAATTCAGAACTCTTCTGTCCTTCCTGGTGACACTCGGTCACTAGGGTGGAGCATAACTGCCACCTGCTTTCTCTTCTTGCAACACAAGTTTAATTTCTCTGATCCATGCATTAGTGGAAAATAACCTATAAAGTAGTAGTAGGCTGGGCAAGATGTGCTCAGAAACCCTGCACCGTTAGGAAGCCCACACATCTATTCCTGTTGAGCACCTGACCATGTCCTGGGGGAATACCAACACCGTGTATAAATCGATGGTCGTGGTGACCAATGACATTCAAAAGGCTGAAAGATTTCAAATGGGGCAGTTTTTATAAACTCTGCCATCACTCTGTTCTCTCTGTGGAAAATAAATACACGTTTGTCTTAGTTTATCAAAAGACAGGAAAATGCAAAGAAGCTTCTTCAGAAAACATTGATAGGTATTTTGTATATTTCAGTCTTAATTTAAGTAATTTCAGGTTAGCGTTACTGCAAGGTTTCGGCACTCCAGGAATTATTTTCCCTTGCCGCTGAATGTTCTTTGCGGCTTCTGCTGAGAAGGATACAAATATTCCTCTTTCATTGTGGGGAATGTTTGTTAGGAATGTCTTTTAACTAGAGTTTTGCAAACGTTACAGAATCAGATCGTAAACTTCATTAAAGAAATGCTGAAAGGAGAAGCAAAATAAAAGGCAGTTTGACAGACAAGTGCCAGCTTTTTCATGAGACAAACTGCTGAAACCTTGCCTGTAATTTCTGTTGGCAAATGGTCTCCAGCACTAATATCAATGTGTCATGTAAGCTGTAAATGAAAACCATATTCTTAAAATTACACTGTTTGTGACTGTTACAGTTCCTGGTAAGTCTCCCATGTTGTCCCTGTGAGTCTTGTGCTCTTGTGCGGTTGAGGGGCTCATGTGATGTGGTGTGACCTCCTGGGTTGTGCTGCCTGGGGAGAGAAGACCCTTCTGCCATTCCTGGACTAAGAGTACTCTGGGATTTATGATCTCTGTTACTCTTACAATGACTCCCAGTAAATGTTTTGATAACTGGAAGGTGTAAGTGATGGTCAGATCAAACCTGAGAAGGAGCAGCTCTTTTTTTAAGCTGTTTTGGGTGTCCCTAAAGTCCAACTCAATCCCCTATTAATTATTTTAATGAATGCTTTGGTTGCACATAGTCCCAGTTGTTCTCACTGGCAGCTGGAATTTATTGGGATCAAGGGAATTTAAGCTCTGCTCAATTTTCTTATTCATGCCACATGCATCCATGCTGAAGAGCCCCACTTGGGCATGATCACATTTTGGTAATTGATTCTTACTTAAGATAATGCCCTTCCCCCCCCCCCCCCTTTTTTTTTTTTAACCACCATATGAGTGTGCTCTGAAAATGTAATTGTAGTATTTAGTACCAATTTACAGGTAGCACATTATAGATTAGGTTCAGGTCTTCCAAATCATGTTCTACACTATATTTTAATTATTTGTTAAGTGATGTTTGTCATATGCTCTGCCATCAGAACCCCAGCTAACCCCACAGGACTGTTTTTTCACAACCCCATTTTGCAGAGTTTTTCTTTCCCCTCTCCTAGTCTGTGATGGAAAAAAGAGCATGGTCATAATTACAAACCAGACTTAAGAGTCGCTTTTTCCCTGATATTGTTGTTTAATTTCAAAGGTTGATTTTTATCTCTGGGAGGCAGTTATTCTGCATCTCCATTTGCATTAGTGTGCTTAGCTAACACATCTTTTGTACAAACAGGTTTTGAATGGCTTATAGGATTTTTGAATCTTTAATGGAAAATGTCAGTTCTGCAGAGATTTCTGCTCACTGATTCTGTTTGGGCTAAAAGACAAAGAAAGGTAAGTAAAAAAAAAATAATAAAAAAAATTTTACTAGTGTATCGCTCACCGTATCCTGAAACTAGGGAGAATGCCTGGGATTATGCAGTTAGAACTGTGTAGCATCATCACTAAGTATTCCTGCCTTTTTTTTCCACAGTTTTGTGTTGAAGAAGTATGGCAATGAAGACTTTTTCAAAATGTAAACTGAGTAGTTAATTATCCTCAGTGATGAAAGTTTGAACTTTAGTTTTAGAGAGAAAAAATCTTCTAGGATGGAGTTTTCCTTCTACCTTGATATGTATAGCCTATCAACCTTCTTTTTGAACAGTAAATAGGTTTTGCTCCTGGATCTTGAGCAAATGGAATCTTTAAGTTCTTTAATCATTTCTGTGCCTTTTCTCTGACCTCCCCAGTTTATCAGTATCCTTGATGAATTGTAGACTGAGCACTGTATTTTGATAGTGTCACATATAAAGGTAGCACATCCTTCCCATTTCTAATTCATATACCTCTTTATGTAGTTCCAGAGATGTTTGGTTCCCCCCCCCCCTTTTTTTTTCTTTTCAACTCCTTTTTCCCAAGCTTAGAATTGACTGTTTGGTAAATAGGAACTGTATTCTTTGATCTTCTTATATCATTATGTATCCATAATATCAATATATAAATATTATATCAATAATAGTTTATTGAATTTGCAATCCTGTAGAAAAAAAAAATACTAGGTTTACTTTGACAAGAAAGAATTTCCATAAACTTATGTTGGTTATCAGTAAGTTTATCTTCCTTTAATTTGTTTTGTATAATGTTCCATTATGTTCAAGACTACTTTTGGAAAAGGTGAATTGCTTTTGATAACTTCATTAAATTTTTTTAGTCACATCATTTAGTTTTAGGTTAACAAATTTCTGTTGCAATTCTTCCTCTGTTACTGTCAATAGATGCTTTTTTTTTTTTTTTTTTTTTTTTTTTTTTTTTTTTTTTTTTTTTTTTGCTGAATTTAGTACCAGCTACTGGTAAAGGCTGTTGAAATTACCACAGGTTTGCTACTGATTTCAACTGGATGGAGATACGGAAAGTTTAAGTGATGTCTTTGAAGTGCTTGCAAGTGCTTAATTTGCATTCCGGTTAAAATGAGACCAAAAAAAGGTAGTTTGCTTCATTCATCTATTATTTCCAAATGCACCACTGTAGGGTAGTCCTAAGCATCTGTGAGATAATTCTCCTGATGTTTCTGAACCACCACTTAAAACTCAGTAGTGGTTCCTGACTTCTAAGAAAAATAGCATTTGAAAACCTGAGTCTGTGTATACAAAAGCTCTGCATCCATACGTCAGATCCTTTCCTAGACCATTAAAAAATGTTTCTGAAAAGGTCAGTCCTTTTTTTTCCTCTCAATGGGTGTGATAAATAATATTTTACTGCTTTTAGGTAATTGCATTCGTTGGAAGTAATACTTGTTGGTTTATAGTAGAGTAATTAAAACATAAGGAACTACCAGCACTGAGTAAATTGCCTCTCCATGGTCTGAGGTTTTTTTGACACAAGAATAATTACAGAAAATGTATTTGTGAGTGTGTGAGTAGGAAGAAAATTAATTATTCTGGGAAGATTCTGTGATTCTATTACTGTAATGTTTTACTTTATTGATGATATCCCTTAGATTACCACATCACTTAGGAGCTATATATCTTACACACATATACAGAGATACCTCATATGTACAGATCAATCAGGTGCTATCTTCAGCATCTTCTTTAAAGTAAAATGGCTTAAACTAGGGAGTCAAATTGATTAAATTCTTTCAGCGCCTATGAATTCACCTTCTTCTAAGTGCTGAGTAATCTGAACAATCAAATGACCTCTAGCCATTATGAAAGATTTTAAAATAAAATTAATTGTATTTTTGATTCAGCATTTATAAAGTGACTATGATGGTCAAAGTGTAATTTCTGGATTTACTGTTGAAATGAAATTATATCCTCATATGTTAACATCAGTTTGAGCATGAATGTTTGGATTGTATATATGTTACTGCCATTTATGTAAATAGTACAAACCAGACCATTGACCTTTCCAACTATTCTTGGTTATGGTTTAACAGCTAGAGTAGGATCTGTGTTTAAAAAAGCAAGCAAAAAGCCATACAAGTTGGTCTAATAAAAGTGATTATTTTATCTTAAATTTATTTGCTGTCACTTAGATTCTCAAACCACTGTGGCTACTACACTACTAGACTTATAAATTATTATGTATAAATCTTGATCAAAATAAGACATGAAGAGTATAGTAGACAGAAAAATGCATGAACTGGAATGTGACTAGCATGGATTTTCTCTGCTGTCATTTATAGGGCATCTCCTCTGTGAGTCAGCAGCCTTCCTGCTGATACAGTTCCCTTCATATGCCTCTCCTGTGTTGCCCAGTTGCTCTGCCCTGTTTTTTTACTTTCTCCTTGAGAACTACTTCAGCATCATGACCTTCTGTATGTGTGCATTAAAAAATAGCATTTACAGAGACACGAAGTGCCATGGGCCTTTTAGCTTGGGGCTCAAATACTTTCCTCAGCTAAACAGTGAAATGAATTGGAATTCCCCTTTCTAGACAAGGAGTCAAGTGATGCATGGAGCTAGGAATGAAGATACAGAGAATGGAAAGAGAAGAAATGATTAGGCTTTCTGGGGGGAAACAGATGACCTGATGGATGGCCGAATAACCATCAGCGTACAAACTCACGGTCTTTAATTCTGCAAGGTCTTTACATGAGGAATAGATTATTCAGCCCTCTTCTACTCAGGATAGTGGTTCTATTTAAGAAATGTGGTTTTAGTCCAGAGACTAACTCAACAGGCAGTATGAAAACAGTATGTTGTTAACATATGGAACATCTTACCCCGCAAATAGCATTGCCTGAATTGTGCGTACAAACTGTTGTATCAAAGCAATGGACTCGTTTGCTTTCTTTGCATCATCAATTATAAGATAAAGTGCTGCCTTTGGAGTCTATAGCCATTTGTTTCTGTGGTTGTGTGACATTTATGTAGCATCTTTTAATGCATTTTACTAGTAAGCTTCAGGATGGGTGTGCTCATGTTTCTTCACTCAGTGGCAAGAAAGAAGCTTCTTTCAACAGACCTTCTGTATGGTGTTAGTCTTTAATTATTTTCATTTGTTTGGGACCTGCTAGGGGGTAAAAGCCTCATTTACAGACTGTTTTGTCCTCTTGTTAACGTAGAAAGTTTGTTTCCTTGAAGAAAACCACCAACAAACCAAATTCTGCACTTTCCTTTGAAACACTTTGCATATGTTGCTCCAGTTCTCTTCCTGGCTGTATTAGCATGAGGAGTGCACCCAGCATAGTGACCTCTCCCTGTGGGGAGCCTTCTTTCCTCTTCCTAAATGTGCAAAAATCAGGTTTCCAAATCCTGGAGTAGGAAACTACAGATCCTTCCCATGGTCCTGTTTCCCTTTTGTCAATGGTCCCGTGACCAAGGAAACCAGATGTGCTTCCCTGGGGAAGCCACTGGGTTTTGTGTCCCATCTCTCTAGCACTGCTGTTCCTTGGTGGTCTGGGCTCAGCCTTTTGTCAGAGGTGTCCCCCACAGAGGATGCTCCTGAATTGTAGACAGGCATGTTAAAAGTTATTTTTGCAAAGTATCCTATGGGTAAACCTTTAACTTCTTGCATATAACCCAAAGATACTCTTAATTTGTAATGTACTGTAGATCAGTGTTGGCTTGGCTGCAACCTGATCCTATCTCAATCCAAACACCTGGACTCTTTTGATAGTATCCAGGCGTTTGGATTTTATAGTCTGTGTTTCATTGTTACTGTGATGCTTCTTTAATGACCCATCTAATTCCCTGTTTGTTTTTCAATTATATGATAATCAAATTTGCCTTTTAAATAATCTTCTGATTTGAAGTGAACTTGGTATGTCTCCGAAATTCTTCAAATACCTAATTGCTTCCTGTTTAGTTTTAGTTCTTTATTGTTTAAGTTCCATTATGAAGTAGTGGTAGATCAAGGTAGCCATGAAAGGTACCTTATTTATACTGTTTCTTAAACAAGGCATTAAAAATACATGTTTAACAGAAATATGGAACAATTTACTTTGCACTGATATATTAAAAAGTTGTTTAATGAAAGATACAGTCAGATCATCCTAACAGAAACACTGAGGCATGTGGCTGGTTTATGGTATGTTATTGAAAAGAACTCTCTTTTTTTAATCCCTTTCCTCTTTCTTTACAAGTGTTTTAATGAAGGCATATGGAACCTGCTCGTATTAACATAAAATACAAATAAATTCATAGAGGCCAGAAAAGATCACTTTCTCAATTGACCAACGGTTGTATGATAATACTTATATATCTAAATGACAAAACAATGTTAGAGATTATTTAGTATGTGTCCTTATTCTGTTCCATTTACTTTATTTCTTTCATCCCAGAAGAAATAAAATGCTGTCATGTGGTGTGGTACACAATGAGATGAAGGAGAAGAATCATGTACTTTTATTAAAGATGACCGTCAAAGAGGTCACCTTCAAAGGACCTTCGTTCCAAATTGGGCTTCCATTTTTTGAGATGTAAAAGGTCAATTAAAAAGAAACAAACCATTTTTTTTCTCTTGATCTTTCTTCCCTCCTTTCCCCAAAGAAATAAGCCCACTTAAAGTCCAGCTTTTTAGTCAGTTTTTTTTTAACCATTGTTGTTTACCTCATATCATCTATCCTTGTTCTTGCTGAAGAATCTATTGGGGAAGTATAAATGTAGAGGGAGAGTTACAAATGCATGGGATGTACTCATCCCCTAAAGTAAAACCCTTCCCACTGACACACTGCAGATTGGCCTAAATATCAAAGATACGATTTTTGCTTCAGAAGAAGCACATGAAAGCATTCATGTCCAAAAGGCATGACAGATGTCAAGCCCCTGGCTGTGTGTTATGAAATATACTGTAGAGACAGTTCTGAGACTCTAAATCATTATAAAGATTACTTAATACATAATTTTAAAAGAAAAAAAAATCACCATGTCTTTCTGAAGATTCTGAATTTTTGATATCTTTTGGTTCTGCCTAAGCCAGCCACCCAAAAAAAGCATATTTTAAAGATTATCCTTCTACAAAGCAGTTCCATTAGAGCAAAACTGTGCTTTTTCTCACTGTAAATGTGGTACTCGTTGTGGCACCCATTCAATCTTCCTTTCACAGAGACAGCCTTTGAGGCGACAGAAAAATTATAATTGGTTCTCTGCTTATTACTACTCTTCTAATGAATCACACTTTCCGTTTGGTTTGTCAAATTTTGATAGTAGTCAATGAAGTTATGCTGAGAGAAAAGGAGAAAAATTGAACTTGACGTAATGTTTCTATAATAGAGTTACACATGTTTTCAGGGCAAAGTAGTAAGGCAATTCAGATGTACCTCCACTTCCTAGAGGGACAGGTGTTTCTAAATCTCACTGAAGGGACAAAAAGCTTTTTGTTATGTTGACATGTGTTTTAGCATCACCTCTGTTGTACTTAATTTTAAGAAGCAAAGGAATACTCCCGATGATTTTAGAGACAGGAATCCGTGCAAAGGCATCAGATTGTCAGTGCATTTTTGCATGTGTCTAGTGGCCAATTTCATTACAGAGATAACTTCGTAGAAATTAGCCAAAGAATAATTTTTTTATACTGTACTTCCCTTGCTCATCAGTAAGTGGAAATCTTGAAAAGTGAAGCTGCAGAGAAACAGCAAGATCAAGCTGAATATGATACTGTACAGCAGCTGCCAAGTCTAGCTAGAGATTAATATAAAACATTGCCAGTGATAATGAAAAATGGAGGCTGGCACTTTTCATTTATATATGCACAGCTTTTGCTTTGGTACAAAGTTAGAGGGTGTCTTTTGTCCTCTTTTTGGAAGAATTGTTATATCTTACATTACAATGTATTTTCTGGGTGAGCTTGCTGATCTTTAGCTTGTACTTATCCATAATCATTCTTTGATCTTAATTTCTTTTTTGGTATAAGAGGATGTATTTCTCTTTGGTGGTTTGCCAGAACATCACTGCTAATGGATTTCTGGTGTGCTAAAAATTTTGCAGTAGGAAGAGCTATAATAATGTTCCAGTGGCCTGCAAATATGTCATGTGTTGCCACTTGAATTAAGCAGCTACACTGTACTCATGTTTTGCTCTTCCCTTTGCCTCTCTCCTCAGGCTGTATGAATTCAAAAGATGCAATTCATCACTTCTTACTGAATGTGTTTATTTTCCATTTTTGGTGGTATGACTGGGATAATTTTGCAGCTGGGAATATGAAAGACTAGGAACTGATACACATGAATTTCTTCCACTCCATCCGTGACCAGATTCTTGCATGTGTTTTTATGGGTTTTGAGCTCTGCAGGTCATTTGAGTTTGCCATCATTCCAGTCCTGCTCCATCTGGAGAGCAGGAGTGAAGTGCTTTAGGCCCGAGTATGCAGGTTTGTGGAGTGATGCCATTTCCGCCCTTCCCATGAAAGTGTGATTTAAGTTAGCCTGGTAAGGTCTTAACCGCGTTTAAACGCAGACCTTCAGATAACAAGTGGGGGATTTCACATTGTCAGTTGACACTTGTCAATAATTTCTGCTTCGTTTATCCCACACATTCACAGTGGGTTGTTTCACCAGTATAAAAACTTGTGGGTTTACCTGATGGGCAAAAGATGAGCCTTTTTTATGATTGTACTTCTAACAAAATGATTGAGCATTTCACATGAAGGCCCTATGTGGTTTACTTCCAAAAGCTTGATGGATAAAGATACCAGCAGCAGATTTCAAGGACAGTACAGCAAAGGGTTGGTGGTGGATGTCTGGAAGGAGACAGGTGATGCTGAGGTAGGGAGAGGTGGTGTCATTTTAATCTTTTTGCAGTATTGATGCCAACAGAAATATGGTGAGATAATAAACTTGCTTGACTAAAAGTGTATCGTTTGGGGTTGCATTTTTTCAGTGCTCAGGCACTCACTGTCATCTTCCCACTGATCTGATCTTCCTGAGAAGCTGAAGTATTTTCCTGCAGACTGAATACAAATGAGTGCTTTTCCTCTCTACATAAGGTCTGTTGAACCACTTCAGTAATTTTTTTTTGCTTGTCCAGTGATCTACAAATACTTTGCTTTTGCTTTTTGCTGGGGTGAGAAGGTAGTACTCAGACGAAAAAGAGAGGATAACCCATATCCATGCCTTTCTCCTGTGGAAGCAGTTAGGCTGCCAGTCTCTCCTCCCTACAGACACACATGTGAAGCTGGGCTAGAGAGGAGTGGATTCAACCTCAGAGAGCTATTAAATACACAGCAGCACAAAACTAGTGTCCTGGAGACATCTTTTGTACTGGCACCCAGTGACTTTGGTGTCATATATGTTGAGAATTGAGATAGTGGCTGTAGTGATGGTGGGAACAGTGGGGAAGAAAATAAAGAAGTGCAACTTTATTTAGTCTTTGGAATTGCTTAATCTTTCTGGGGTTTATAATTCTGAATTTTCAGAACTTGTTTCAAGAAGACCTAGTTCCTTGCAGGTACATATTAGCATATAGCACAGAATGGTCTTATCTTTAATAATAATGCTTCTGATAACCCAGTGCATAAACAGCCTTATGGCTGTGAGGGGATGAGTGCTATATGATACGTCATATGCTTTAAGACCAAGTTTCACTGAGATGCTGTTGCATTTCTTCCTAAGTGACCTGTTAACTTTTCAGTGTAACCTTTTTCCATTGTGAATTTGCTCAGACTTTTATTCCTGGATGGACCCATCATTCAAATATATTATTTGAGAAGTTTTATTTTCTTTTCCTCCTTTCTTAAAATCTCATACAAACGTTCACTAAACCCAAGGTTTTCATGTAAACACCAACAAGGGAGAAAACTTTACTGAATGTCTCCTTAAGCTGCAGTGCAAGATACACTTGAGGGATGCTGAGAACTTGCTGTTTCTATTGACTTTGGACTTTGTATAGAAAATGCTGTTCTTTTAAGGGAAAAAAAAATAGTCTATTGATAATGTATTTATCTTTGAATCACTGTGATAGCTTTTATCTTGGTCCATGCTGTAATGCCAATGGATTAGACTGGTACAGTTCTACTACTAGCTAGTTGTATAATTCAGTTGGAATATTCAGTCAGAACATTCAGTCAGAGAACCTAAGGAAATGTGTATTCTCTGATAGTTCTTCACAAATACTGTATTACCAACTTTAGTAACTTCCTCTGTGTTTTTTAATAAGCATATGTGTATACACAAGCACACAGAGGAGTATTTCTGCTCTTCCTCTTTCTTTATAGGTAGGTACACATTTAAGACTTGAAGTAATTCTTTCATGGCTCTTGGTCCTAACAGCAGCACAGAAAGGCTGTTATTTACATTAGAATTTTCTAGATGTCTGTGTGTGAAGACTTAGTGGAGGTAATGCAGATTCTGGACTTGGCTTCTCATATGAGCGATGTACTCGAACACTTACCCTGTCTCCTTGCAGGATTCTTTCAAATTTCCTGCTTTCCATTTCTGTCTCACCCTCCACCCCAAATGGGCAGATTGAACAAGAGGCACTTCAGAGGGGTGACATCTTTACTGCTTTTATTCCTTTTGCAGATAAATTCTAAAAGGTGGTTGCTTTTTTTTTGGAAACAAATACTCTGCTTTTATTTTGGTTTCAGTTTTTGCACCTTGATAGTCGTGCAGATAATTCGTGAGAGCAACTCACATTTCTCATGAAATGAACATGAGAAGAATAAGGCAATTACTCCTTGGTCCTTGCAGTCTGTCATAAAAAAGGATTTAGCTTTAACTACATCGGTCTAGGACAATATGACTGAGATTTTTGTTTTGTTTTGTTTTGTTATTCTTGCTACACCTCTTTCTGTCATGGAGAAGAAATTCAAGAAGCAACATGCTGACGCTTTACTGTGCCAGCAGGACTTAGAAAGGTATTCATGTTGACCTTCGTCAAGGAAAAAAATGTAGACACTTTCAGTGTTTTGGGATGTTGAAAGCAGCCTTAAACTGTTTTCAGAATCATTTGCAAGTCACTGTAAGTCACTGTGGACAAAACCCCTTTACCCTATGTTACTGGTAACTTGAGTTTTGAATTTTTTTTCAAAATATCTTTGAATGTCAAGGGCTGGAAGGGACCATGAGAAATCATCTAGTCCAAACCCCCTGCCAGAACAGGATCACCTAGACCAGGTCACACAGGAACGTGTCCAGAATATCTCCAGAGGGGAGACTCCACAACCCCCCCCGGGCAGCCTGTTCCAGTGTTCCGTCACCCTCACCGTGAAAAAATTTTTCCTTATGTTTACATGAAACTTCCTGTGCCTCAGCTTCAACCCATTACCCCTTGTCCTATCATTGGGCATCACTGAGAAGAGCCTGGCTCCATCTTCCCAGCACTCACCCTTCATATATTTATAAACATTGATTAAATCACCCCTTAGTCTTCTTTTCTGTAAGCTAAAAAGCCCCAGCTCCCTCAGTCTATCCTCATAAGAAAGATGTTCCACTCCATCATCTTTGTAGCCCTGCGCTGGACCCTCTCCAGCAGTTCCAGGTCCTTCTTAAACTGGGGGGCCCAGAACTGGACACAGTATTCCAGATGTGGCCTCACTAGGGCAGAGTAGAGGGGCAGGAGAACCTCTCTCGACCTACTAGCTACACCCCTTCTAATACACCCCAGGATGGCATTGGCCCTCTTGGCCACAAGAGCACCCTGCTGGCTCATGGTCAGCCTCCCATCAACCAGGACCCCCAGGTCCTTTTCCACTTCACTGACTTCTAACAGCTCAGTCCCCAACCTATACTGATACCTGGGGTTGTTCCTTCCCAGGTGCAGGACTCTGCACTTGCCCTTATTGAATTTCATCAAATGTCTTCCTGCCCAACCCTCCAGCCTGTCCAGGTCTTGCTGAATGGCAGCACAGCCTGCTGGGGTCTCGGACACTCCACCCAGCTTGCTATCATCAGCACACTTGCTGACAGTGCTCTCTGTGCCCTCATCCAGGTCATTCCTGAGTTCCTTCTCACTCACACTGGGAAAAGGAAGACCACCATGGTGCTACCTAATTGACAGTGTGGGGACTTCAGGGAATGTCTGGGGAATTAGCAAGTAATGAGTTGTTCTTCATACTTTTGAACCACTAGTCCATAGCTATTTCTAGGCAGAAATCTGTTTGTGAATTTGGGCAGATTAAAGATGTATTAATACACTTGTGTTGTGTCAGCTGTGTCACCCCAGCAGAAAAAGGAGAAGTTGCTAATGGAACTGCACATGGGTTGTGGCAAACTAAATTACGCTTCTGCACTTGGACAACTGCTGCCTTTCAGTTCTGCTTTATCCAAACCTAATAGCTAGTTTTCAGTTGTGCCTTTCATATTTTCCCTGTTTAGACTTGTGTATAGCATAAAGTAAATGTTATATGTCAAATTTTGCCCTTGAATGAACATTAGTAGTTCTGGTTGACTTCAGCAGAAGCTGCAGGCAAGCATCCTAAAAAAAGAACTTGGCCTTGGAACTGAAATTCCTTTTGCTGCATCCTTTATTCCAGGAATGCGTATCTCCCTGTTTTCAAAGTACAGCAGTTACCAGCATTAACAAGTCTCTTTCAGTTGTCCTTGGAAAGACAAACAGAAGGAGCTAAATACTATATGGGAATAAGAAGCCAATGTTTGAGCATCTTTGAGATCCCAGACCCTGAGATCAGCTGCCACCTAACCAAAGCATTTAAATTTTTTTGTGTGTGTGGACAGTTAACACCCTAACCAGAGCAGAATGACCTTAAACACCAGCTGTCTGGTGTTTAGTTTAGTTAGTGTTTGTTGTAGCTAACTGCTACAGATATGCTTACTGGGATAGTATAAGAGTTTCATATAATTTTTAAGCCGCAATTTAATGCTTTGTTAATGTATTGTAGGTATGCAGTTCCATTTTCCTTGGGGTTTCTGACTGTAGCTAACAACCTCTGCTGTGGATTACTGTTGTTACTTAAGGGAAGAGGCAGAATACCAAGGTGGGGGAGGCACCTCTCAGCTGTCAGCAACAGAGCTAGCAGAGGAGCACATCAGAAATCAAGAATCATCATCCTCCTCCTCTTAGACCATATGGCAAGCAGAATCTTCCAGTTCACTACAGAGGAGCCATGAGACGAAAGAACTGAAATTGCCAAGGCCAGAGGAGGGGAATAATCAATATATAGAGGAACCACCTGGAGAAGATCAAAGGCTGAAGCTGCATTAGGTATTTCCCAACAGATACTAATGTATGCAGCTGTAAATGAGTACGGCGGGATTGCCTGCTTGCAGGTAAACTGGGAATGCTGCTGTCAGGAAACTGAAGCTGTAGTAAGAATTGTTTCTGTGCTTCTACAATTCTACAAGAATTCCCAGTATCTGATGTAGGTCTTGGAGCAAATTTGCCACCCCAGCTGGGGGACCAGAGTAGTTGGCTACGGAATTTGCCTTTCGGGCATGATGTTTGTTCAGTATATATAGCAAATCCAAAGCTTTCCAAAAGCCCAGTCTATGATTGAGCATTGTCTATGATGTGAGAAATGTGATTTTTAGTTGCTTCTGCAATCAGCCTAAGCAGGCTTTTTTAAAAAACAGGTCTGCTATCTGCCTTGGTTCCTTAGGTGTCTATTATTGTGTGAAAGTTGATGGTAAACGGAGATAGAGATATTGTGTGGGTAGCTGCTAAAGGGAGAGAAGTCCTTTAGTAATCTGTGGCAGCTGTTCAGATTAAGTCTGAGGAACAACAAGGATTTGCTAGTATAGTGACTAAATAGTTGCTAAAATAGTGTGTTAGTCACTATTATACTGTTATATATTAGACACTAGTTTAATAGTCACTATAATAGTGACTTAAATTAGAGGGTGTGAACGGATAAAACTCATGTTTATGAATTGCTGGTTTTGCAGTCTTTGCTTTTTCTTACAGATACTTCAGATATACATTGAAATAATTATTACTATTAAAACTGTGACCCTGTTCAATAACTTGCATATAAATTGTCATATTCCCAGATTGTATAACAAACGGGTAATGAGATTATTTTAGTATAATACCAGGGTTGATTTTAGTGGTGTGCACGAAAGCCACAGTTTGTGCTTTCATTGACCCTTGGTATAATCATCAATGAGATACTAAGGATTATCTCAGAACAATTAGTATGTTAAAAAGTGTTTTCAAATGGAATTTGTTTTTCTGGTAAGGATCCATAGAAGCTCTTTAAAGCAAGATTGAATGGTCCTATCCAGTCTCCTTTATATAAAGGTAGTTTTCTCCCTTAGTACAATTTTAATGTCTTCATTAACCCCTTTAAAAAGGGGGTTTTTTTTTACAAGTTTTTAAAAGTTTTAAAAATTTTAGAAGTTTCTTTCCAGACAAAAATAGATTTTAAGCATAAAATTTTGATAAGAAAAAAGATCATTAATATAATGCCAGCACCTCCAAAGTGTCAAGCTGAACACCCAATAAGAAACTAGGAGAGTTTTAAGCACATTTGAAAAATGGCATCTTTGTTTTTCAGCCAGTGCCCAATTCTAAATGAACAGGATCTTGTATTTTTCATCTGACTCTTCCCTTGCCCTTTAAGGAGGTTTGGTTGCCAAAATAACACACAGCATTTTGATCTCTTTCAGCATCAGTGCACCTGTGCTACAGAGGAGGCAGCTGATGCTGCCATGTTGATACTGTCATCTTCCTTCTCACACTGGTAGTGCTAGATCTCAGCTTAGAAAATGGTTGTTTGCTTTTTCTGTCCTTGTTCTAACTTGGTGCAAGCATATTTACCTGTCACCACTATTGCTTCTTCCATTGCTTCTTTCCTATTCCTGTAGTACCTCTATTGACCAATTTTTTTATTATACATTCTCTTTTTTTTTTTTTTTTTTTTGAGAGATAGGAGTACATCCTTGTTGCTCTCCTGGTATCACTCTGAGTCTGGCTGTTTGCTGTTAACCCAAATGCTGTTTTCTGATTGTCAACAGTCACATGTGACACCTTGAGCAGTATAGCTGGAGAAGTTTTAAGTTTCAGTGCAGGTACACTGTCTTTGTGATAATTTTTATTTCAGCTCCATGATACTTAATATGATGGGTCTCTGGGATTAGACAGTTTTCAGCTTTAGGGAGGATACTGGAAGCAGGAAGGTCTGCTCTTTACTCAGGTGCCTCTTTGAACTCTTCCACTGTGAGTACTGCAGTTGCTTGGCTTGATGTCAAAAGCAGCATGACATTGCTCTACAGTCTCACAAGTGATTATTTTTTAAATTATCTTTTCTTTTGTTTCAACAATACTCCTTCTTCCCTAGGGACTTTGCCCAGGTATCTTTTTAGCTCATATGCTGCGTTGTTCTTCTATGGTAGGTTTTGCCCAGGACATCAGGCCCAGAGCATTTGTTTCGCTCAACTTCTTTATGGCACGTTAATTTCAAATTGCATTTGCATGTGTAAAGAATGAGCTCTCTCCATGCTGGAGGCACAGAGTTCTGAGTAACCAAAGATGGTTTTTGTCCTGCCCTAAACCTCTGTTGACATTTTTAACGTGGTTCTCCTAATTTGTAAATTTGCCTCTTTTCCTTTAACTTTTAATGTATTAAATCCTTCTTCTGGAATCACCTTAGAGAGCTACTCCTCCAGCCATGTCTTTTCTCTCCCAGTGACTTTCTCCTCTGCTTTTTCTTTCCATTTAAAGTCTTCTTTCTTCCACCAATTACAAAATGTGATTCATGAATTTGTTTTTAATTACTGTTTTGGAGTACTTTTGTATGCGTGTTTATAGTGTTGTCTTGGCATCTTTTATCATACTGTTGCCTCTATCTTCTCTAAACAAGAATAATATCGTTTCTTAGCTCTTAGGACTGTGAAACTTTTAATGCTCTTTTTTTGGGGTATCTCCGCTACAGAGGTCGTTATCAGCAGTACCTTTCTTCACCAACCCAAAATCAATTTGCAGGTACCATGTGGTATATGCTGCACTAAGTGCTGCTGTACTTTAGATATCAGTCCTGTACCATTCTGCTAAAAGATTGCGGATCATATTTCTGTATTCAAAAGGTAGAGATTTCAGGGTGACCATATAGGTATATTTATGCAAACCCAGTTTTTCTATTCTCATGTCCTAAGCTACTGTTTAGAAGCCTCATGGTATTTTCACTGTGCGCTCTTTCACTGACTTCTGCTGCCTCCCACGACTTGGGAGGTGCTTCTGTACCAAAGGCCTGCCTCTGAAACAAGGGGGTGACTTACATAATAAATCACCTGTCACTTCAGGGGGATAGTCTCCATGCTTGCAAACTGCTGTAAGGAAAGGACTCTATTAGGATTCTCCTCAGTGCATAAACATCAAGTCATTATTTTGGCAGCAGCTTCAGTGGTTTAATCCTCACTACCCTCTGTTGAATTGTCCCGGGGTCTTTCTCAGAAGCTGGATGTTGATGTTTCTTCCTTAGCAGTCTTGGGTCCGTTTGGGGTTAGTTGCATATGTTTTCAAACTGTTAGAGCAGTCTTGTTACTATCCATGGGTTTATTGATACAGTGATTGCTTTGGTTTTTTTATGCCTTTCCCTTGTAGGGTACTGCCCATACAGGTTCGACCTGTTAGTCTATACTTGAGAGTAGAACTACCTATCCCTTGAATTTTGAGGTATGTGGACAACCTGCTATATTTTAAACAGAGTAACTCCTCCTGCTGTCTCCCCAGTCATCACCCCCCCTTTTTTTTTTCTTGTTTCTCCCTTGGGAGTAAACATGTACAGACACCATTTAATATAGTGTCTAAAACCAGTATGCAGCTAAGCTCCAGAAAAATGTGTTGGACTAAAATTAACATATGCGTGCTTGAGTTAGTTTCTCTTGCAGTGTGGAACAGTCTTTTAGTTCTGGTGTGTACATAGTTTTTATATGAGGATTGCTCTTTCCATGTTGTGGAGCTCAGTGCCACTACGTTTAAAAACAGAATGTTGTTGAGTACTTCCAGTCCTGTCTTCATTTGGACTTCAATTTACAGATGAAATGAAGAGGCAGGATCATTGTTGATTTGGTCCCAGATACTTCTAATTCCTTCCCAATGCCCCAGGACATCTATATTCTGATCCCATATATCTTTTCTGTGCTTCAGGAAAGCTTGATGCTCACTACAAGTAATTGTTTGGTAACTGTACATTTGGTGAGCACGAGAGCTTCTTCTGTGTTTGAGCAGCCTTGCTAGCCCATCCACCCTGCATGTCTATGGGTTGTTTGCAGTTGAAGAGAGAAGGTTATCTGGTTCCTAGAAACACTCCTGGGGCTGGGAAGTCCTCTGTTCTGCAATGTGCTTCGCTTACAGTCTTTGGCAAATCACTTCATCCCACTGTAACTCAGCTCCTGTCTGTCAGGCAGGGTAACAGGCAGTCTGTAACTTGAAAGGGTGTTTTGGGCTTTCACATATTAAAGAGTGGTAAGGTGCTCACCTAATAGGTGAACTTAGATCATGGGGGTGGAACACAGAACTTCCAGACCCAAAGGCTTTTAAGTATATATATCCCAGGACCTATAGTGGTAGTAATTTGCTGTCTGAGTGGTGTACAGAGACTTGTAATGTGCACCCTCAGGAATGAGCTATCCTCAGATACTTTGATGATGAAAATGGGTGGGCATATGTCAGAGAGCTACTAAATTGAAATGAAAATGAGAGAAGCCTGTGATGTCTTGCATGCTGAAACAATCCATGAGAGAAGAGCTATGGCTTTCAGCTCGCTGCTTTTCCCATTTTCCCTTGGTGGGTTAGAGCTATTTTTAAACACAGTATCTTTTAAATAATGCATAAGTTAACAATAGAGACTTATAGTACTGGAAACCCCCCCCCCCCAAAAAAAAACCCCATGAAAGAGCTTAAAAAACCCCAGAAAACCCAATGCAGACTGCTTCCAGGAGGGTCTCTGGGAGGAACAGAGCACATCTGTCTGTTCAGTTTCCAGATGTCTTTTTGTGAAATTCCATTTTTAGAGCACATCTTCTGTCTTTGAACTGAGATTTTTTTTTTCGTTTACAAAGTGCCTTCCCAGTCAAAACAACTGAATAAACACTGTGCTGAGAGAGGTACATCACTTTGCAGGCTGTATGTTTTGACTGTGCCAGTACCTTAGCACCTTTGCGTGTCAGGAGAAGGGGGTGTCGGGAGAACCTTCCTCCTCTGGGAGCAGCGTGTGTGAATGGTTCAGCGGAGCTGTGCAACTGCAGCTCATCTCTTTTCTCCAAGCAGTGCCAGCTCTGTGGTCCGTGTGCTCCTTGGCTATCCCATGAACAGGCAGTGGGGCCACCACAGCTCCTTTGTACATGTGAACATACAAGACATGACTGCCCTAGGAAAGATGCTTAGCAGGGTGGTTACGTCCAAATGGCTTTTGCAGCCTGTTTCCACTGGCCGTGCTTTGTCTCTGTAGCTGGCACTCATCCATGAGAAGAATCAAGGCAGAGTGGTAGCTGGGAATGTTGTCACAGTCAGGCCAATTTATCTGGACCCAATTGCTTTGAGAAAAAAGAGGTTGCAGGGACCGTGCTGCTGGGCAGATTAATTATTCTGGCAGCTTGCAGATTTGTAACCTCTGTGGTCGTGAGGACAGTGTAAGCCACGGAAACCTGCACTTGCATGTGAACGTGCCAGCAGTTCTGCATAACTGATTTGGATTCTTCTTAGGTGTTATCTTCAAAGCATTGCTGGGCCTGAGCTGGAGGATTGCTGCCCCTCTGTTCCGCTCCGCTCTGCTCGGCGGTGACACGAACAGAGAATTCAGAGATGGAGCAGGACTGTGAAATTAAGAATGTACGTGGGGATTTGGGTCTGCTGCATTTTTTATGTTGTCTAGATCTAGTTTTGCTAATGAGACCTCTAACTGGAAGAAAGGGAGAACGTTTGTTTTCAGTAATTTCTGTTTGCCTTTATTTCCTGAAAAGTGAACTCTAATGATCTTAAGGCAAAAAGAGGGAGAAGCAGAGTATTTAGAGATCCAGCATCAATCAAGTAATTTATTCCCTTTCACTCATGTCAAATTTTTTATATCATCATGTAGACAGTAATAAATATTCATGTGGGTGGAAAGATAGCACTTTTTTCCCCAAGTACATTTGGAAATAATTTTCACTCTGATTGTCTGAAAAATTACAGTTCTGTGCTAGTTTTCAGATGCATGATTTTAATACTTTGTCAGATATTTTGGGTGAAATGGTTAGCTAACTGGAACTGTTTCATTGTAGAAATTCTCTTTTCTCTCTTTCTTTAAATTTCCAAGAATCTGTAATATACAAGGTGTTTACTATTGACTGTCTTCAGATAAGAGAAGTTACTAATGAATGTCTGTTATTAAGACATTAATGTGTTACAGGATTTAAAGTAATGAAAGGTCTACCACAATGTTAGCCACAGTTCAGTGACCGGTGCAAGAGATAAAAGTAATCATCAGCCTGATACCAACACAGGAAATGCTTTTAAGAATAATATTTGTAATACCTTTTTGTGTCACTGCATTGGACTTTTGACAGGGTTTTGGGGTTGTTGACTGAACGTGGTAAAAAAGATCTTCAAAAATTAAAGTGGTTTGTGTAGTACACGTAGTTTTTTAGGATTATTGCTCATGGTTTAGTGTCAAGAGTAGAACTATAAGAATTTTAGGATGAATCTGGGTGGAGAGCTGGAGAATTATGTTCAGTTTACATATTAACAATGGGGAATAAGTGTTTTAGTTAAAAATTGGTGTGTCAGTTACAGTGCACTTCATAGAGATTGTGAAGAAGGGATCCAGGAAAATTTATAGCACTTTGTACTTTTGCAGTATTGCGTGTCTGCAATAGTCATCTCCTTTGACTGTTTACCTGTATATGCTACTGTGTGTGCGTGGGCACTCCAAACAGTCAGTGTAGTTGGGTTTTGCCTTTTACAGTCTCAGGGGGTGTACATGTGCCTTGTCTTTCCTTATGTTGCGGGGCCTAGGGACATAAAAGGTGGTTGCTGCTCCCTGCTGTGCCTCTCATCCAGCTTTGGCAGAGGACCATATTTTAGGATGCCCATATGGTCTGCAGCTGTTCCCAGAATCTCTTCTTTCCCTCTATATACATACACTGTCTTGCACAGCCATTCTTTTTGGTTAAAAAAGTTAATTATTCCAATTTAGACTACAACAAAACCTACTGTTGATTTATTTATTTTTTGAAATGGAAAGCTTTCTGGATATTGAAGGTCTCAGAGTTGCAGATCTACCTCAGGGTCCTGACCAGGTCTGATCATATCATGGTAGAAATTTTCTTCCATCTGTAAGATAAATGTTTAAAAGTCTCAATAATTTCTGTTGAAATTTTATCTAGTTGGTTTTTGGAGTTGCGTGAACTGCGCTGTAAACTTCTAAAGTAGTCTTGCCAGCGATAACCTGTGTTCTCATCAGAACTAAAATAAATAGTTGCCATAAAGATAAGATGCTTTTCTGTTAGAAAAACAATTTGTATATTTGCCAGAATCTTACTTAATTTATCAGCTTTTCTGACAAAACTGACAACAACAAAAAAAAAGTTTGGTTTTGTTTTTCCTTTGGCAATAGTTTCTTCCCTTTTTTCCTGATGGATGAGAAACAGTAACAGAGGGAGGAAAGGAAAATAAAACCATTCTTTAGAAATATTGCAAAAGATTTTGAAGTCTTGGCTTAAAGAAAAACAATGTAATTTAGAACATTTTAAGCATTTTTATCAAATTCTGATTTAACAAACAGGTGTACATTTGTGCTTCTTAACCTTTTGGTTATGTTCTATTTCTGTGAGCTTTGTTTTTTTCCTCCTTGGATGAAACACTGCATTCAGTTCTCATTCATTATCTGGTGTGTTGCTTTTACTCACTCACTGACTTTTCTTGATTCATAGTATAGGGTTCTTTGCTGCACAGCTCTGCAAAACTTGGAATATGAGACAAGAGTGTTACTGTGCTTTTGGAAATGATATTTTGCAAGTCTGGGATAGTAACTCATGATTTTTTTTCCATGCTCTTTTCTAAATCCATATCAATAGTACTGCTAAAATATGTATTTGTATCTTGAGTAAATTGCTGGGGCTCAAGTAGCCAAGTAGCAAAGAATAATTGCTTATTTTGAATTGTTTTCCAGTGCTTTACAACAAGTTGCTTATTCAGGAAACATGAATAAGTTTCTATTTTGATATGTTTCTCTCATTTAAGTATCTTTGAAGATTAAAAAAGGAGTTGCTTGGGGGAGAAAACCCATTTGGAAAAAAGTGTTAATAAACTCTTTCTTGTTAGACTAAGGGGTCTGGTATTTGTGTGTTGAATTGCCACTAGTGAATGGAAACTGTCCTGATAACAACATAAAACGTGTATGCTATTTATGGTCTATTAATGACATGACAAAGATGGTAACAAAGTAGAGCTTTCTGAGCTTTAACTGTATGGTACTTCCTGTGTTTTAACATACACTGAGAAATGAAATGGAAGGATTTCAGGGGTACAAAATGATGATACTTAGAAATACAACCTAGACAGAACTATATCAACATACTGTGGCCAAAAGTCTTTGGACTGTGTTTAGATAGCAGGGTAGGAGGATGATGATCAGATAGCCTAAGAGGCTTCCTTCAGCTTCAGGCTGTACCTGGGTCAGGGTGAGAGTGGGAGGAGCTGGGAATGGGGTGACCCCAAGGACACTGAACGGTTTTGCCCTCTGCTCCTGCAAGTTTGGTTGCAGTTCTACACCTCTCGTCACCTTTCTGAGGTGAGGGCACAATAGAATAAATACTGCCTGGTTCTTTCACCATCATACCTGTTAAACGCAAGGCTGGAGTTCTGCCTTGCAGCTGAAGGAGCAGTTCCCATGCTCTACTGAACACCAGTGTGTTCAAGTAGCAAATCTAAGCCTACATTTTCTGAGTAAGTGTCACCTTCTATTTCATTTTCTGTGAATGAAGCTAAAGCACATACATGGATTCAGGCATGCATGCTCGTCTACACTCGTAGACCCGTTCTTGTAATCTGAATCTAAGGTGGCTTGAGTGCTATCTCATCTCAGTGTGCTTAGTTCTTTCAAGGGCTAAGTGCCCTTGACTCCCACTCATTTAAGTGGGAATTGGTCACGTTCACTTTGTACATGCTCAGACTGTGAGGACTGAAGTATGAACTTTAGGTCTCAGAACAGTATCATCCTCCCACGTATAAAGAAAATTTCTTCAGCAACTTGCAGTATCTGGAATAACACTTCTTCAGAGCTCCTACTTTTTGGTTACCTCATTCTGTGTTGAGAACTTTTCCTCTCTTCACCTCGTCCTTAATATGTGCTTCCTGATGATATTATGTATTAATTCTGCAGATGCATTATTTAACTTTAAAGTGCATTTTAGGCTGCAAGCTGTTAAAAAGTGAAATAGAATATGAAAGAATGCTTGAGCCAAGGGAGAACACATCTGCTCTATTTTTAATTTGTTTAAATAAATGTTA
Source organism: Todiramphus chloris collaris (assembly GCA_025345505.1). Classification (NCBI taxonomy): domain Eukaryota; kingdom Metazoa; phylum Chordata; class Aves; order Coraciiformes; family Alcedinidae; genus Todiramphus; species Todiramphus chloris. The sequence goes on from JANVCC010000048.1 coordinate 12,217,871, forward strand.
ATTTTATACTATTTGTATATATGGATTGCGACTTTGTAGAGAATGTATTGTTGCATTTCAGGAGTTTGCTAGTGTTTCTGATGTTAGGAGTTCTATTTGAGGAGATTTTCAGCTGGAATATTTTAATACACAATACAAACCCATCTACATTTGGATAGTTACTGTGTTAACTTTCATGCCTTTCACAATGAAAAGCTGTAGGGTGTTTTTGCCGAAATGAAATGAGCTTTGCAAATGCTGCAGTTCTCCATGGGAAATCTGTCTATAGTGTGGACGTGGTGCACCTCAGTGAAGAGAAAGCCAGTTGTATTTAGAAAAGGGTTCTGCTCTGTTTTTTCCCTTTAAAATACTTCATAAGAAAATGTAAGGTCAGTAGATTTTTAATGATGACAGGCACTTCTTGTAAAGCATTTTTTTAAACAATTTTTACATTTTACAATGCTTTTGTAACCCAAAATACTAAGCTGTTCTTCAAAGCATGACCTCTGTAAGGTGACAATCACCCATCTGCTGTTGGGTTTAACCGTGTTTTCCCACAAACTGAAGTTTTTGTGAAACTTGTGTATATCTCTGGAGTACCCTTCCACATTTTTATTCTGTTTTGAATGTTTTAACACTTAACATATTTCTGGCCAGAAATATCAGTCTCAAATGCTCAATCCATAGTCTGTTGTTTAAGTAGAAATACACTGATTTTCAAAAGTGTAGCATATGAATACCCTCTGCTTTGGTAATGGATATAATGAATGCTCAGCAGCTCGAAATACCTCGTTTAAGTTCTTGAGAGAAAATGTCAGTTTGGGAACAAATTGGGAAGAGAACTGATAGTAGATCCAGCAGACTTTAAGAGAAGCCTGTTGTATATCGGATATGCTGAATGTTATTATTATTGTTGTTATTATTATTATTGTTGTTGTTATTATTATTTTAATAGTCTTATCTTTGCTTCCTTTGGTGCCTGTGTGGCACATAGTGGAAATGATGGAACTGATGCTAACCTAAGAATAATCTGAAGAGCACTGATTAGGGTACACATCTTATTATAGATATTCCAGTTATACTCTTATCTGAATCCAGCAAATCAGGGCTTTGAATGTGAGTGTACAGGAGTGTGCGGGTCTTTGGCTATAGGCAAATGTGTTTGGGAAAAAAAAAGATTCTGGTTAAACTGTTACATTTATGAGTAAAGTTCCACTTTGGAAAAGCTGGAGACATTTTTTTTTGTTAAGAACCGTTTGTTGCATATTCCTGACTAGCACTAATTACAAATGTATTTTCAGGCCATCTGAGGTGTCTCAGCATCTTGCTCTGTTATTCTGCTCTGTTTCTCAAACTGCTATGGACCACAGTGGTTTGCACCTTCACACAGCACTGGTCTGTAAGCAAAACAAATGTAAATGAAAAATTAATTTATTCCTGTTCAGGTATTCCTTAAACTTGGGCTCTTTACTTTTGAATTATCTTTTCTGTAAGGTTATATGTATTTCTGATTATGGCAATCAGTGTTTGAGATTACATCACCTCTCCCCATAGCTATATGCAGAATCAACTCACTTGTAAAGAAATATGTCTCAACTTACCTGTCTTTGTGATTGAAGAAACAGCTATATTTATTTTTATAACTTTCAAATTAATACTCATGTCCAAATACTAAGGCAGAGTGCTACAGATTTCAGTCATACCATCAGGGTTTAGCAGATGTACTGATACTACTACTGTGGAAAAAAAAACCCCAACCCACATTACAGGATTGATTGATTAGTAGTATCATTGTAAATATGTCTTTCTATTTTTGTGAGCGGGGGAAAAAAAGGTCTGGGTTAGAGATGTGTGTGTGTGTATATATAAATTACATAAATATATGTATAACCCCGTAAATCTTCTAATTTAAAAAACATTTGCATCCTTGGAGGTTGGTTAGCTTAATTTATAGTTTAGCTCAGCATTAAATTCTGTGATGTTGTGTGGAGCTTTTAGAGGGCTTTTTCTTGTTCTGCAAGCCACCTTAGTGTCCCTGATGACTGCTTGTCAAATGCATTACACTGTAGAACTGGAGCCTTAAATCCAGTTTTTATTATAAGCAACGCATGCCATGTTAGATTATTTTTAGAAACATAAATAATTTATTGAGCAAGATTCTAGAAATACATAGTAAGGAGGGTAATAAGTATAGCCTCATACAGTTTTGTGCTATAGAGGAGAATTCGGTATGGAACGTCTGCTTGTCAGTGTGAGCTGTAGGTGTAGCAGTGATGCCATTTACCTAAATTAATGTTTGCAAAACCACACGTGATGTTCCTTTAAAAACTGGTGAGCAGTGTTGTGAGAGGCTCCTGAACCCTCCGCTGAGGCACTGTTTTGTATTCCTGGAGCTGTTCCCCACCTGGATTTCAGGCACCATGAACAAAGGCACCTAAATTAGGAGGCTGATCTCCCAGGTTGTCTGTAGGCAGCAGGGAGAGTGTGGGCTCTTGCAGGGAGTGGTCAGGGCAAGAGGCTGGTGGGGGAGAGATGTCTTGCCCTTTGAGCAACTGCTCACTGTCTCTGTCAGTTGTGCAGAGGCAGAACCAGTAGGGACCAGCCTCCCAGCTGGGTGTACCGTTTCCCTGGGGCTCAGCAGAGTGAGGAAGGGGATGGCTGATTTCCTTGTCTCTTTAAAATGTCCTGTATCTTTGCTCATCTGCAGAGATTCCTCTAGGACAATAGGTTAGCTCAGGATGAGGACAAGTGAGGAGGTGGAGCAGTTCTCTTGCTAAAACAATGTCAACGCATCACTGAGATGCCAAGCAAAGATGACAGGAGATTTGAAAGTAGGTTTCTTGTAGAAATGCTTGGTTAAATTCAAACTCATTGTTCACTGAACAAAAATTTTAATTGGAGGCAGCTCCATCCTCAGATGCACCTCATAGTTAGAGTCATCTGTGTGTGACTGTGTCCCTGGATGAGGGAAGGGCTTTACAGATACTGGGTGTGCTCCCAGCCACAGACCCCCTCTGCCCGCTCTCTTTTGCAGCTCAGTTCCGAGTGGACCCTTGGGTGAGCAAAAGGACAGGAGTGAAAAAGGAACATTGGGCCTAAGAAGGGATGCTGAGCTCCCTAGTCCCTTTGCCTAGCAACAGTGGCACTGTTGGCTGTCAGGGGCCTTGTGAGAAGTGCTGTGTGGAAGGAGCCGTGCAGGGTAACTTGAGTCAAAGGCTCTGAGGGGAAATACATTAAACTGTAAATTAAACATTAAACCTCTTTAGGGCAGTTCTTTTGTTCTTTCAGGACTTTTTACCACACTGCTGTATAGCATTTAAAAGGGTCTGCAGCTGTTCTGCACCTTTAGACATTATTTTTTTTTTTATGAACAAGCATCTGGGTCTGCAGCTGTTTTGTGCAAATGAACTCTAAAAAGACTTACCTTTTCATCTCAGTTGTATTCAGCTGTTTGGAGAGACATTGACTTGGAGCCCTTTGGAGGAAAATGAGGCATGTGCAGTAACAGCAGAATATGTTCCTGCTTGCTTCTGCATCTGCTGGAGTTGCTTTGGTACTTGCATTTTTTTACTCCTCTTTTAAGAAGTGCTTTGCCCTGTCACTGCAGTGCTCTGCTGCTTCACGTTGAAAATGTGACTGTTCGATGCCAGATAGTTGCCAAATTGCAAAGAATTCTTTGAGTCCTGTAGATCTGAGATGGCAGGTGCTCAGCTTGACCTACAGGAAATATGACACTCCTGGGGAAGAAACCTGGAATAAGTAAGTAGTCTCTGCCTGAAGAGGTTAGTCCTTTGAAAAGTATTAACTGAAGTTGACATGCGCAAGTTCAAGGATTCCTTTTCATCCTGAAGAGAATACTTCAGGATAAAAATAGATGAGATTAATAGATAATAATAAATAACATACTTCCTAGAAATCTATTCTCATTTTATAAATGGGTATATAATCTTTCTATCTATAGGCACATCATGGCTGAAAGATGAGAAGCTACAGGAAAAGACAAAATAGTCATAAGGATTTGCATTATGACAAAAAGAAAATCGTGAGTCTTTGTTGGTACTGTCCTGTTTGAGTGAGAACAGAACCAATTCTGTTCAGTAATTTTACTTTTAAGCTCAGTTCTTCTAACTAACTGTACTTTCTGAAGTCAGCAGCCTGTTCTCACAGACAGTGTCTGCTTCCAGCAGTGCTAACACCCCATGGTTAGAGTTACTACCAAGGGCTGCTGTGCAGAGCAAGGCCACTGCTGGGTCTTGTGTGCCACACTGGGGGGTGCAGACAGTGAAAGGCCAAACCTGCAGGGAGGAGCGGCCAGGACAGGAGACCCCAAACTGACCAACGAGGGATTCCAGCCCATAGACGGCACATTTGGTTTAGAGCTGAGGGATCCGAAGTTTCTCTGGGCTCTTCTCCCCTCTTGGGCTGCTTTGCGAGCTTTGCTTGGCTTGGCTCGGGTCCTCTTTTGGTTCCTTCCTCGGAGGACCCAAGGAGGACTCTGTCCATTCTGCCTTTGATCTCAGTCTGTGTGTTCCTGAACCCGGTACCAGAATCCAGCTCCTGAACACAGCTCCCGGCTGCTGCGGGGCCCAGTCTGGGACTGCCCTGGTGCCTGCTCCACAGCATCAGTGGTGACGGTGATGGAATTACCATCAGGGGGGATGGGTTCCATACTGGTTTTGTATATATTTGTATATATTCCATTTTTATAATTACTGATTTCCTTTTCATTAAAGCTGTCCTAGTATCATTTTCTAATCACTAAGTATCTCTCCCTTATTCACTTTCTCCTTCCCTTTGAGGAGGGAGGGGGGTTAACAGAGAGCATCTGTTATGGGTCTGAGGGGCTGCCCTGACCCTAAACCATGACAGGTACCATAAGCCCACTTCAGAGAAATCATTGTGGCAAGTGTTCTGGAGATATAAGGGAATGATAATTCAGATTTAAGACCCTAGAGGCAGAATGCAATATACTTGAGTCTCCTTTGACCCTGACAGTTTTTCTATCGTGGGATACGTATCTTCTGAAATTTAAACCATTGCTTAGGTAGAAGCATGAGAAGTTACAGGTGGTTTATTTTTTAGCATGGCTGAATAAAATATGTCAGATTCTGAAAATGTCTGTTAGCACATTAGACACATTAGTAGGCATTCCGTATAAAGCAATTTAGTTTGTGCTTTGAGCTGAGAGAAGGCACTGTAGTCTGCTATTTTCTAATCAAAAGAATTTTGAGCCGGAATTCTCCAAACAGACAATTCTGCAAATGAGGCAGTGGATTGGTCCTGATTTAAAAGAGGGTGGACATGAAAGATGAGAATAAAGGGATAGAAAAAGGTGTGTTGGAGGAGCAAGATAAGAGAATGATGCAAATTTGATGTATAACGCATAGTGTATTGCTGACAGGTGCCTCCCAGGGATGTAGAATATATCCTTTATGAATTTACATGGAGTTACAGCATATAGAGGATCTCTCTCTCTGAGTATATATAGGAGATCTATGAAAATATATATATATAAAAGAAAGAGACAACAGTAGCAGAATATCTGTCAAATGAGAACTTCTACCAATGCTGTAACAGTGAACCAGCTACAAAGCTCAGGATTTTGTTTATAATTTTTTTTATGAATCAGTGCACCAATTAGGTGGATATATGAATGCTGTTAATGATGCCAGGGATTTCATCCTGTTCCCTTTTCTACTACTTTAAAACCAGCCATAGTTACATCATCTACCAGTGTAACTGGACTTAATACAGCGTTTGATTGTCTTTGAGAAGAAGTGTGAGGATGGGGAGTTTTGTATATCAAGGAACGAATCTAGTGTTAAGAGTAGGAGAGATGCAATACCTATAATAAGAAAAGGGGGAAATATTTGAACCTGCAAGTGTTTTGCAGTAGGATTGTCAGTAGGAGTTGAATCATAGCCTTATCCATGCAGCAGCAGACAGAAAACTGTCAAAAGCTGCATTTCTAGAAATGGATCACCGGTTACAGATGTGGTGCAGCCTCTGCAATGGATGCAGTTAGCAGGGTACTGCTGACCACCATTGCTCTGTACAGCTATTGTAGGTTACATGATGTGGGTACGAACCGTGTATTTAAAAGTAATCTTGTGCTGATAAATGGAAAATAATTTGCATCCTGTATTTTCTCTCAGAGTTTCAAGAAATTACTTTGAATAGAAAGGTAATTTTAAAATATCAAATGAATGTATTCATTTTATCCTGAGGAGCAGTGACAGTGATTTAAACACAAAAGAAATGAAGCTGCATCATATCAATGGTCAGTCTGTCTGTCTTGGCATCGGCAGTGGGACATGCTATGAAAGAGCACATGGGCTGGGCCACTTTCAGGGTCCATTGCACTTATCCCCCGCTCAGGATCAAACATGGCTGTTTGATTAAAGATGCCAGAAGGCACATCCCTGTCTATTCCTTTTAGTATCTGTTATAAACCTATTGTTGATGTCTCCAGTCCCTTTCTGGCATACCTTCTGATACGGTCTGCCTCTACAGCCTCCCATGGCAACATGTTGCAGAGATTCATAACTTGTTGTATGCCATAGTGCATCTTTGTTCTGTTTTAAATTGGTCTTCTAATTTCTTCAAGTACTTCCTTATTTTACTAATGTGGAATTAGGTGAACAGCTTTGCATTAATTCTGTCTGTGGTCCACATGATATTGTAAACCTCTATCATATTCCCCCATCCTCACTTCTCCAAATTGAAGAGCCTTTTGAGTTTAGAAGAGGATGATTTACTGGTAGGTAACACACAGGGAGGTGAAATAACCTGCTGGCTCATCAGCAATGCCAGAGCTGTCTGGCAAGCCAGACAAATCTGACTTGGAATAGCATTAGGAAATAGATTTTTCTGTCTTTCTAAAGCTAGCTGTTCTCTTGCAATTGTATATGCTAAGTGAAGATTGATGATTGTAAGTTTGGGGAGCTGTGATAATTCCTTGGACTATGGCTAAGTGATTAGTGTTGTCTCAGAATCTGGCTTCTGGGGATTTGGTGGTTCAGGGACTCCTGTCTTACCATTCTTCATTCATCTTTAAGATGAACCACGAATTTTATTTCACAAAGCTTTGTGTCATGTTTGGATATTTTCCTGCTAATGCAGACTGCTTCTTCAAGATATCCTTTCCTTGTCTTCATTAACTGTGCATTTGGATTCATTTGCACAGTTTCAGGCTAAAACCTTGGCTCGTCCACAAATGCGGTGTGAGATCTTTGACTGCCAGTCTGCACAATGCTCTGTGCTATTAAAATGGACCTTTTCCAAAAGAAATAGATTACAGTGCTACTGCAAGTACCTGTAATTTCCATTTGTTGCTCTTTAATTTGCCCACCATTGTAGATATTTCTCACATCATGTCTCATTTTTCCTTTGCCCCTCTGCCAGGCTTTTTTCAATGTCTTTGTAGTTTCAAGCCCATTTCTATCTTCTTGAAATTCTGGCAGATTGTCTCCTTCAGAATACTTTCTAGACTTAAGGTTTTCTGTCTTTTGAATTAAAGCTATTTTCAGGTATATCCTTTTCTACAGTTCACAGTGTTTGTGAAGAAAAAAGAAATAGTGGTAGCTATTTTTTCTGATCTCATTTCTGAAACATCTCAGGTACTTGAATGGTAGATGCATTCATTAAAATAACAAACTTCTCCATAATTTTTAAAGCCATACGTGCTAATAGGTTTTTAATGATATAAAAATGCATGCTGTTTAGAAGGATCATAGTATCATTCTGGTTGGAAGAGGCTTATAAGATCATCAAGTCCAGCCATTGACCCAGCACTGCCAGGTCACCACTAAACCATGTCCTTAAGCACCTATCTATATGTATTTTAAATACCTCTAGGGATGGTGACTACACCACTTCCCTGGGCAATCCTTTCTGTGAAGAAATTTTTCCCAATATCCAATGTAAACCACCCCGGAACAACTGGAGTCTATTCTCTCATGTCCTATTACTTGTTACTTGGGCACACTGCTGGTTCATGTTTGTCCAGCTGTCGACCAGCACTTCCGGGTCCTTTTCCCCTGGGCAGCTTTCCAGCCACTCCTCCCCAAGGCTGTAGTGTTGCCTGGGGTTGCTGTGACCAAAGTACAGGACCCGGCACTTGGCCTTGTTGAACCTCAGCCCATCAGTCCAGACTGTCCAGTTCCCTCTGTAGAGCTTTCCTACCCTCAAGGAGATCAACACTACCACCCAGCTTAGTGTCATCTGCAGACTTGCTGAGGGTGCCCTCAATCCCTTCCTCCACATCATTGATAAAGATACTAAAGAGAACTGGCCCAAACACTGAGGCCTGAGGAACACCACTTGTGACCGGTCGCCGACTGGATTTAACTCCATTCACCACCACTCTCTGGGCATGGACATCCAGTCATTTTTTCCCCCATGTGCCAGTCCAAGCCATGAACATCCAGTTTCTCCAGGATGTGGGAAACAGTATCAAAGGCTTTACTGAAGTCCGATAAACAACATCCACAGCCTTTACCGCAATCCGCTAAGCAGGTCACCTTGTCACAGAAGGAGATCAGGATAGTCAAGCAGGACCTGCCTTTCATAAACCCATGCTGATTGGTTGTCCTCTATGTGCCGCGTGATGGCACTGACGATGAGCTTCTCCATAACCTTCCCTGTCACTGAGGTGAGGCTGACAGGCCTGTAGTTCCCCAGATACTCTCTCCAACCCTTCTTGTAGATGGGCATCACGTTTGCTAACCTCCAGTTAACTGGAACCTCCCCAGTTATCCAGGACTGCTGATGAATGATGGCAGTTGGCTTGGTGGGCACTTGTGCCAGCTCCCTCAGTACCCTCGGCCCCACAGATTTGTGTGTGTCTGAGTGGCGTAGTAGGTCACTAGTCATTTTCCCTTGGATTATGAGGGAAATGGATATTTTAATTCTGCTCCTCATCCCTGTTTTCCAGCTCAGGGTGCTGGGTACCCAGAGAATGCTTGTTCTTACTCTTAAAGACTGAGGCAAAGAAGGCATTTAGTACCTCAGCCTTTTCCTCACTCTTGGTCACTGTATTTTCCCCCACATCCAATAGAGGATGGAGCTTCTCCTTAAGCCTCCTGTTGCCATCAATGTATTTATAGAAACATTTTTAAATTGTCTTTTATGGCAGTAACCAGATTAAGTTTCAGTTGGGCTTTGGCCTTTCTAGTTTTCTCCCTGCATAGCCTCTTGGCATCTTTGTAGTCTTCCTCAGTTGCTTGCTTGTTTTTCCGCAGGCCATAGATGTTCCTTTTTTTTCCAGACTTCCAGCTAGGAATGTCTGTTCAGCCAGGCTGGTCTTCCCCAGTGATTTATCTTACAGCACTCTGGGACAGCCTGCTCCTGTGCCTTAAAGATTTCCTTCTTGAGAAGTGTCCAGCTTTCCTCAACTCCTTTGCCCTTCAGGACTCCCAAGGTACTCTGTCAACCAGGCTCCCTAGACAGGTCAAAGCCTGCCCTCTGGAAGTACAAGGTGACAGTTCTACTGACCTGGCTTCTTACTTCCCCAGGTATTGAGACGTCAAACATTTTATAACTGCAATGGTCTCCAACCTTCACACCACCCAAAAGTCCTTCTCTGTTTGTGAACAACAGGTCCAGCAGGGAGTCTTCTGTAGTTGGCTCTTTCACCAGCTGTGCCAGGAAATTATGTTCCACACACTGCAGTAAACTTCTAGACTGTTTCTTCTCTGCTGTATTGTATTTCCAGCAGACATCTGGTAAGTTGAAGTTCCCCACAAGGACAAGTGGTAGTGATTTTGAAACTTCTCCCAGCTGCGTATAGGATATTTCATCTGCTTCTTGATCCTTGATGGGTGGTCTGTAACAGACTCCCACCATGATACCTGCCTGCTTGGCCTTCCCCCTGGACAGATCTGGACAGGCTGGAGACCTGGGCAAAGGCAAACCTAGTGAACTTCAGCAAGGACAAGTGTAGAGTCCTACACCTGGGGAGGAACAATGCCATGTACCAATACAGGCTAGAGGCAAACCCACTGGAAAGCAGCTTCATGGAGAGGCACCTTGGTGTCCTGGTGGACAGTAAGTTATCCATGGAACAGCAATGTGCCCTTGTGGCCAAGCAGGCCAATGGTATCCTGGGGTGCATAAAGAAGAGTGTGGCCATCAGGTCGAGAGAGGTTCTCTTCCCCTTCTATTCTGCCCTAGTGAGACCACATTTGGAGTATTACATTCAGTTCTGGTCTCCCCGGTTCAAGAGGGACAGGGAAATACTAGAGAGAGTCCAACAGAGAGCTACAAAGATGATTAGGGGACTGGAACATCTCTCTGATGAGGAAAGGCTGAGAGCCCTGGGGCTGTTTAGCCTGGGGAAGAGAAGATTGAGAGGGGATCTTATGAATGTTTACAAATATTTGAAGGGTGGGTGCCCAGTAGAAGGGGCCAGTCTCTTTTCAGTGGTGCCCTGTGATAGGACAAGAGGTAACGGTAGCAAGGTGGAACGCAGGAAGTTCCACCTTAACATGAAGAAAAACTTCATTGTGGGAGTGCCAGAGCCTGGGACAGGCTGCCCAGAGAGGCTGCGGAGTCTCCTGCTCTGGAGACTTTCAAGACCCACATGGATCTGTTCCTGTGTGGCCTGCCCTGGGTGTTCCTGCACTGGCAGGGGGTTTGGACTCGATGATCTCCAGACATCCCTTCCAACCCCTACCATTCTATGATTCTATGACTTAAGGACCTTGCTAGCACACCATCCCACAAATACTGATGTGCTACCCCCATGCTTATCTTCGGCAAGCCAAGTTTTAGCCTTTTCCCCCTTCAAATCTATTTTAAAGCTCTTTCTATGAGCCCTGACAGCTCTTCTGCAAAAATCCTTTTCCCCCTTTGGGACAGGTGCACCCCCATCTGTCACCAGCAGCTCTGGTGTCCTGTAAACTGACCCATTATCAAAAAAAAAACCCAGTTATTGATCTGATGGGTCTTCCTGGTTCTTCCCCCATTGTTCCCTGCAACTGGAGGGATAGAGAATACTACCTGTGTTCCTGATCCCTTGAGCAATCATCCCAAGGCTGTGAAAGAAGGAATTACTCTTCTTGGTGGTTACTACATAAAAAATTCTTGGGGCATGTGCAATGTTTCAAATTTCACCATAAAATGCAAGTACTAACAGCAGGTAACCGTGAGTGTAAGGGGGTGATTGTCCTAAGTGCTTATAAAAGAAATGACAGCACAACAGGGGAAAGCTTTGCCGTCCTTAATGATGCATGTTCTAGGATGGATGTGTTCAGTGTTAGTGCCAAACTGTAACTGTAAGCTTGAAGAGATACTGACTTGAAGAGATACTGACTCCTTTGCTGGTCTTTCTTGGCATCATGCGGATGTAGGAATCGGTGGCATGGAAATGGTGTTTGGTAAGAATGGTGTTTGGCTGGGGAATAGAGGAGTAGGAATGTGTCCAGGTAGCGGGAACCAGAGGACAGATGACATGGGTTTGGTGATGGGGAATTTGGAAGGCGATGATGAAACAGGCAGGAGCTGGGGTGGAGCATAATTTGCCTCCTTCATATTCCTTTTTTAATGCAGCTTAAGGATTTTTTTTGTTTATGTAAATCAGATGCTATTTGTTGCCCAAGTAAGGTCATTCTGAAACTGAAGCAAGGCTGTGCTGGCAATGAAACGGCTTTCTGGACAGTCCCAGTTTACCTGTTACTGTGCTGGGAAGTGCATATGTGCAAAGCAAGTGCTGGTGCCTGGTCCCTTTGACAGATTTCCTTCGTGGCCCTAGACAAGTATCCCCCAAAATGGTGCCTTCGCTATTTGCTCTGGCAACGTGTTCGTTGTTCTTCAGGCGCCCTGTGAGCAGGACATTCGGGATCAGCTCTAAGAGCTCCTGAGTTGTCCCAACTGCAGCACAGGGCAGAACACATCTGAAATATGTTAGGATGAAAAAGGTGGTGTATTTCTACAATATATGGCTATACAGAGTTTGAAATGGAGCACCCAAACCAAATGGATATTTGAGAACTTTCTTGTACTGAGGAAAATCCCAACAGCTGCTCTCCTGCAGTGCTGTGTGTAGAGTACTCAGTATTTGCCTTTTGCAAAGGCTTTGAGAGCACATCATGGAAATGGCCATGAGTACAGGAATCATTTGTATATTTGCTCCAGGACAAGTTGATGTATATAGTAAATAAATTTGAGGCCAAACCTTGATGGAAGCTACCAACTAAAAATCAGTGATGTCCATTCACTAAGTGATTGCAGGTGTCCTGTGCAAAACGAATGTGCTTGTATTTAATAGCAAAAAGTCATTATCAGGGTCATGCTGAGATGTCTGATACTTTGTAACACTTAAGCTTTTAATTTTCCAGTGTTTCTCTTTTAGTATGGTGTTTGTGGACAATACACAAGTAGGAACAAGGAGTTGGTTTGAAATGTGCTTGAGTTTCCTTGGGAGGTGGTTTTCCATATAGTGTAAACTGGTCTGACTATATGAAGAGGCATATTAAAAACTAGGATTAGACCACACTAGTAGATTAATGCAGGAAATTGTGTAGCCTTTGCCTTTCATGTGCTTGTGTCTTCCCTTTATTATTAATTTACCATCTTTTCAGATACTAAAATTAACTGTTTGTCCTGACTTTAAAGTAACAAGCATGTGAACAGAATGGCATTGAGGAAACAGCTTTGTAGTAACGCTATGAACACGGCCTAAAAATATCTGCTCATTTTAACAGGACTCCTTCTGAAATTTCTGTAGGAAGAAAAATAATAATTGCCTGAGGATATATTCATGTAAAATATTCATCAGCAGAGTGAAGTTTTATTGACACTTGCATTGCCATCAGTACTGTAAGGAAAACTAGGTAAGGAGCAGTGTAAGTGAAGCTTGCCCAGACCGCTTTCAACTCTGGCTGTGAAAACAGAAGTTTAGAGCTGTAAAAATCCTATTCCATCCTTCTGCCAGAGAAGAGTCTGTTAAACACCTGCTGTCTACTCTTTATGCTCATTAAAGTGTCTAGTTTATCATTATGGCATCTTGAGCAGCTATGGCTGCCCTTGGATACTGGGTAAAGTCTCTGCGTGTCTGTGGGTGCAGCTTCCTTGCTAGGGCAGTAGATTAAATCCCCCTGTTGTCTGAAGAAAGGGAAGACTGTAATCACCTTCCCTCCATCACCAAGAGGATGAGCTAACTGTTGTATTGAATTTCTGCCCTTTGCAGTGCTTGTGACACAAAGTGTTTAAAAATAATTAATTAAAAAAAAATTATTATCTATCATATCAGATGTTGTTTACCAATTTGAATATTTGTATTAATAAATGGTAGTGTTGATGCAAGAAATATTAACAGTAATTTCATATTTAAGTTGCAGTAAAAATTAGAATCTGAAATTGTGATTTCAGAGGTGCTTTAGGTTTGTTTTGTTCTTACTTTGTTGGGGTAGGGAGATTTCACTGAAACATAGTGAAATGTGTGTTGGTATGAGTCAGTAAATGATTAGTTTTTAAGTGTCTTTCTTTATAGCTGCAGAACTTAAATATAAACTCTTAGGTTTTTTTTTTCCCTGGGAAATGCAAGCAGTATCTGTTTATCATTATGTGCCATGTTTAGTTTCTCATAAAAATGCTTATATAGTCAGGGATGGAGCAGATCAGACAGAATTGCAAAGGGTGAAAAGGTTGGGTCAAAAAGTCCATGGTACAGTAATTGTAGATGGACAGTGGCACAGCCAGATGCATGCTGGCAGGGAGAGCTGGATGTACTTCAGGTGCAGTTCACATGCACAAAGTGTGTCCACTATCAGGACATGCTGAAATTACCAGCGTTGCTGTATGGGTTTTCTTTGCAGCTCTTCTTGTGTCCTCTCTCCTTTTTTATGCTAGTAATAGGAACCATGTGTTCAATAGAAGCTCAGTGAAACTAAGCAAGAATGTCTTCAACCTGCTTAAACCTTTTCCCATCAAGAAACGAAGCCAAGCCAGTAAATCAAACACATGCTGTTTGTAAGCCAGAGCTGCAAGACCTCATCTGTGATGCTGGAGGTGGAGGCCCTGCACAGGGCTGCAGGGTTGCTCTGCAGTTTGGTGACTGCAGTAGAGTGCAGGGCAGTTACTACTGTGTCCCATAGGCTAATTGGTTTATTGAAGGATAAAGGGACCAAGTGCATTTACAGGTCAGATGGCATTACAGTTCTAAAGAGCGAAGTCCTGGAGAAAAAATTGAGAATGTTAGTATTTGGAAGAAACTTGATCAGCAATTCAAGTTGTGCATCATTGGCTGTTACAGAAATATGAAATTAAGCTGCAGGAAAGGGCTGAGATTGGGTACCACTCAACATTTAGAGAAAGTCTTAAAATAGTCAGTAGGAGTAGAAACATTAAGAAATAACTTTCTCCTTTCTCCCCTGCATATTAGCAGCAACAAGAACAGAAAAGCACAGTAAGACTATTTAAAAACTTGTGGATACAAGAACTGTCTCTTTTTTTCTTGGTTGTTGTTTTTTTTTTTCACTTCCTCTAAGTAGGCACTGTGAAAACTGCTGCCATACTGAAGAGAAACTGCCGAATTCTGATTGATTAGTCCATTTGGCTAACGTAACAGATACAGTCATTAACTATACACATAAAATGAAATTCACCAGTTCTTTTGAGGGGAAGGAAGGAATGAAAGTTTTAGAGCCGTGGTTATTAAGATTCATGGAGTATGGAGATAGCTAATCCCCCATGAAGCGCAAGGAAAGATCATGTATGAGCAGAGGGAAGTTGTTTCAGTAAGCATGAGGATAAAGGAGAATTAAAATGTCCTAGCTAGTCAGATACAGAAATCTGCCAGCTAAGTGGCTTTTTTGAGTTTATCTTGCTGTATTTTTCAGTTATCTCAAGGCTGATACTGAAAATGTTTTGGGACTGTAGCATAATGTGAGGTAATGCTAATTGTCCCTTGTACTGATGGGCAGATCGAAACATCCCTTCTCTTCCCTCTCATCTTGTTTTTCACTTTCTTGGTTCTTGTTTCATGATAATAACCAACTTGCCTTCTCTTCTCTGATCTACAAGATGGGCTAGTCTTAAAAAAAATACCTCCTGGTGTCACTTCTTCCATGTCTATTGGTCCTACTCATAAAAGGAATCTCTCAGCACTTTTCTCAAAGTAACATGCTGGTAGTTTCCCAGCTTCTACAATAATCTGCTACACGTATCTGATGCCCTCCCTTTTCCCTTCTTTTGAGGGGGATAACTTCCCCCTCAGATCTTTCAGTGTTACTTAGTAGATGATGTGCACCACTGGGGGGAAATATTTGACTTAATGGGAAGTTTCCTCATCTTCATGTGCTTGATACTCAAGCAGTGCCCATGCCTTTTACCATAGCCCTCTCAAGCGTGATGTTGCATGAGGCTGCCTTCTCACAGCTTGCTCCTGCAACACGGGTTAGCATTAATTGTGCAGTTGATACGACATCTTTCTTTTATCAGTGTCTCCATCATTTCCCTGAACCTGTCATTTTCTTTGGAATGTCTCCATATGACTGTTGGCAATTCCCTGCTGGCATTTGACCCATCCAGGCATTCAACCCCTCCAGGCCTTTCTGCTGATTTCAGCTAAAACTCTGTCTTCAGTACTGCATCTCAGCTCAGAGCTCTCATTTGATGTCCTTGTCTGGCACCATATTTAATCTGAAATCTCAGGTGTACGTAATGGAGAGTTGTGGAGACAGAAATCTGGGTAACAGACAGGAGAAATGATAAGGAAATCCCACAGTGTCCAAGGAGACGCAGCAATGATACTGGGTGTCACAAAGCCAGTCATTTCTCTCCTTTATAACACTGCTATGCCAACAAAGATGCATTTTAGTACTATGATTATGAAGTCCCTTTATTTCTTAATTTTGTGATTCTTCCCATGGCCTCTAATGAGGTCCCCATTATTTCTGCTTTTCTTCTTCCGTAACTTTTAGGCATTCCATCTTTACAGTCTCTGAAATCTGGAGAGTTATTTTTTGTTCAGAAGCCCATGATAGGCATTTTCTCTCTCTTCTTGAAAATGGAAGTTTGTATTTCATTTCCAGGGACAATTCCAGTATGCTATCAATTTCATATTAAAATGCAAGCTTGTTTCCTTTTCAAAAATCTTTAACAGACTAATTTTTCTTCTTTCAAGTTGAAGTATGGTATGATGGTTTTCTCTCTCTGTTTCTTTGAACACTTGGCCTCTTTGTCCTCTCTTGCCACCTCTTTTTTTTTTTTTCCTGCTTTTTGCTTTTTTGGAGCAGTCTCTTTCTTCTGGGGAACCCATCTCTTTCCAAATTTCATCTGTTCTCCTGGGTTCCCGATCCCAGCTCAGTTTGATAAACCTTATATGCAAATGCTACAGTTCATTCAAGGTAGAATTTAAATGCATATACATGCATGATCTTGGATAAGGATAATTTCATTAGTTGCTCTACTGTAAGAAGAATCCTCCAGGGGCTTCCTCCAGCGCACTATTGTTGTGACTGTTAGGGAGAGCTGGAAGAGCAGAGAGGAGCTTGGTTGTTTTCTTTTTCTGGCCCTTATGCTATTGGGTCTGTATGGGTTGGACTCATCTGGTTGTGACTTAAGATAATGCTCCAGAAAATGATGCTGCTGTAAATGAAACTACACTGCTTCATTTGTGTACATTTTTAAAAGACCAGACCTCTGAAAATAGAATTGCTATTATTATTGAAACTGTTTTTTCCTTGTAACAGCCACAGATCACATGTGCTTCTTTCCTGTGAAATGTTTTATTTTTAGGTCTTAGAACATGCAAGTGTTGTCATGCCTTTTCAAAGAATTTGTATCAATGCTTCGACAAATGTTTCTGAAAATCTCATTCTGCAGTATTGTTTTTTATAGTGTAGATTTTTTTTTCCTGTAATTTTATACATCCCTTGTGTTTCTAAGAAATATTTTTTTCCACAGTTTGTTTTGGTTTTTTTTTTTTTCTTTTTCCACATGCAGATTTTCTTTAATACCAAAACTACTACTTAAACTGAGAAAGATGGCTTTTAGGGTAGATTGGCAGGATTTTTGCTTGTTTTGAAGTAATGGCTTTTATTAAAATTATGCAGTTATGTGCCTAACTTACTGAAGACAAACATTACACCACCTATGAAGTGATTTCATGAGAGAAGCATATCTTTTGGCATAAGTTTCTAACAGTGTGTTACTGTTAGGTTGCAGCTTAGTTTGTAATAACACTGATTGCATTATTGGATCTGCAAGAGGGTTATGGTTTTTATGATATTTTCTGTCCAATGAGTCATTCCAATAATACTAAAAAAGCATAACATGGCATCATTTGTGTATTTTTCTGCTGATAAAATATCCTGGACATATCCTGCCTGCCATGTTACTTCAGATAAGCTTTAAAAATACCTTTAAAGTTCAGATTTCTCTTCTGTTCTTAAGGTCTGGGCTTGGTCCCCCGCAGCTGTACAGGCTGACCTGCACCAGACAGCATGGTGAACCCATGATGTTTCCCCTCATTTTGGGGACTGAGGCACCTGCAACAGACCTTGAGTGGTGGGGGAATGCCAGCAGCTCCCTGGCATTTTCCAGTCCTTTTGTCCTGCAAATAGGGACTGATCAGGAAGACGTGGATCTGTTTAGGAATTGCTCTCTTGGCCTACTTTGAAAGTAAACAAATTAAACAACCTGGATATATCCATCAAAAGGGTGGTAGGTGGAAGAAGAGCAGCAGACTGACCACTGGCCACCTTGCAGCTGGATGCCAGGGGACCTACATAACCCCCAGGAGAAAGAAGACCTTACCAGAGTGCAGGCAGAGCAGCCCAGGTCAGGTGCTTGGACAATTGTCCTGTCCCAGTGGAAGGAAGAAGAAGCAGAAGAGCAGAACAAGTGTGTATGAGGCTTCCTCAGAGTTCTTTTCCAGGATTCCCAAGACTTTCTGAGTCAGGTACAATTTGTGTGTGCTTGGCAGCCCTCAGTTATGTTCACTAATTTATACATTCCCAGCTTGAATCAGTGAGGACCTCCAGTATCCATGCTTTCCTGTGGCAAGAAGGGGCTGTGCCAGAAGAGGTCTTCTTGTATCAGCTTTGAGCTCAACGGCCTCTTCTGTTATTTCCTAGTTCATGCATTGTACAAGGCAGAGAATGATTGATTTCTTTGTTTTCTCACACCAGGCACAATTTCCAGATCTCTGACAACGTAACATACAATCTTCCAGAACATAAAAATGTTAACAGCAGTGTCTTTTAAAAAGCAGTAATTTTGTCAGACCTGCATAAGACCCTCTACTTCTCCTTGTCATCCCTCCAAATACAGCTGTAAGCTCTCTTGGCGTTAAGTCATTCTGTTTGTTCTGTCTTTTGTGCTGTATACTTACTTTAGTATTTTACATTTTATAATCTCTTGTATCTTGCTTTGCACAAACTGCTTTGTGGCCATCAGATAAAGAGGATGACCTGAAGTTTAACCGAGTCCCCCAGAAACAGCTGAGAGTGAAAGTAGAGCCCTAAGCTATAGAGGTAGCTTTAGTAAACCTGTGGAAGTGTAAATTGTTACTGGAAAGAAAGTGCAGTGGATGCTGAGGAACTATATATCTAACTTCATCAAGCTAAACTAAATACATTTTAGGAAAGCATCTGTCTAAATTTCTAAATCTGGAAAAGACATAAAGACCTTTTAGAAGTCTTTGAGCTTTCCCCAGGTGGATGAGTATTCTAAATATTTAATATTCTAAGAGGAACTATATGATTGTAATCAGGAACTCAAATAATAACATCCCTTTTAGGTGCTCCTCAATAATGGGTCACTTGCAGGCTGCTGTGCAAAGCATCAATATAGGCATATGGGCCTGACCAGAATTAAGGGGGTCCTAAAGGGTGATTGTAGGGGCAGCTGGTCACACCAGTTCTGCAGTGGCTGAAGGAGTTGCTTGCCCTTCCTTCCTCCCCTATTTACAGCTGCTCAGGTATCTTCCTTCCCTTGCATCAGCTCTGGGGCTCATCATACCTCTTCACAAGGGACTTGAATTACTTAATGCAGCAAAAATGGTTTGATGAACCCTCCCAAGAGTACTAGTCGGTACAAGTGCTAGTACTGACACCAAGTGTATTTTGATGAGTACTCATGCTGACACAAGGCAGGTTCAATACTTGCTGCTGAGGGGGCACTGAGACCTCCTGCTTTTGGCAGCTGTAAACTCACTGTCACTGAGAGAACCCCATCCCCATGGACAGTTGTTCTGTTTATGCTCCCCATAAGAATATCCTTTTTGTTGCCTCTGTCACTTGCACTTAGATACAAAGTCTTTTTTTCAACATCCATTTTCCATTGACACATTGGCAGTCTGCGTAAGTTCGATGCCAGCATCTTCTGTAGTCTAATTAGCTACCTTTACATCTCAGTGTTTAAACTCTGGTGCATTCAGATCCCCTCATAACTCAATTTTTTGCTAGACTTCAGGAGCTTTCCTTTCCCTGGTTATCTCAGGAGCCTCTCTGTGCATCCAGGTAACTGAACTTTCCAAGCAAAGCTGTCCAGTACCTGTCTGCAGTATTTGAAAAGAGGTCTCCTTTGGACAGTGGTATTAATCTTACCTCAGTTTGACTGGAAATACATCTTCTTTGATGTATTCTGGGATGACAGTTGTGTTTTTCAGGAAGACACCCTATTGATCTGGCAAATCATTTTGCCAGAAACAAAGTGCAGTCATGTATCTCTCCCTTATAAACCTTGCCCTCCAAAACAACGTAATAGAAATTCCCTCCAGCCCTTAAGTGCATGAATTTGCTGTTTGTACAATTGAATTTGATCCTGTTTCTCATATTCAGTCCTGAAGATCATCCAGCTCTTTCCTGTGGGAGTTTAAAGTTTTATTTGTTATTCCCCATGCTTTCCAACTTAGTGTTATCAGCATATTTCATTAGAGCACTCCTGGTTTTTGTGCCTGGGTTATTAATGTGAATACCAAGCTGGCAATTTATAGGGCTGATATGGGAGGAGTGATACTATCAAACTTGTCCTGTGTCAGGCTTGCTCTGGGCTGTCACCAACGCCTATGTGAGCACAAGGTCTATGTCCCTGCTACCTGTTCTGGAAGGCTGAGCGGTGCTGCCCTGGGTGCTGCTCTGCTGCCCTTGCCTTCCCACAGCAGGTTGGTTCCACCTCTAGCACGGGTGTTCTGCTGTTTGAAGGAAGATCATTCAACTTTGCCTCTTCTGCCAAGAAAGTCTGTGCTTTTTGCTTCCTGTCCCATCCATCAGCATTCCTGTTGTCCTAGGGTTTTTTTTTTACCAATTCTTCATGTTTTCCAGTTTCTTGTAGATAGGACAATATAAAATATTTATGCAGATTTAATCTCAGTAAAATTTTTCAGTCTTTGAAAAGGTTTAATGAATTTTCTGATGCTGATGATTTCCCTTGCCTAGGAAAGAACTTACAAGGGAGAGAATTTGACTGGTGTAGCGTTGGAGTGTCTTTAGTAACTACAGTGTGCATTTAACATAGGTATTTGCCTCAAATCGGAGGGGTTTTTTCCTCTTTGCTGTTTGTTCCAGAGCCTTGTGTACTTTTGAGGCTGTTTCCCAGGGCATTTTCCTCTGACACTGGTAAAGCCGGGGGTCTCCCAGGGAGAGAGGCTGTGAGAGAGGCCTGCCCTGGGTCCTGGGGCTAGCGTGGCCCCCGCCGCTGGCCTTCGGGCTTGTGCTGGGTGCAGCCGGCCAGCAGCCTGCGGCATGGGGCAGCTCCTGTGTCTGACAGCCTTGCCTACCCCTGTAGCCTCATCCTGAGCTCACCATATTGATATCTAACAGTCAGTTTGTGATTGTGCCATTGTGTCCCCAAGAGTCTGCTGGAGGCGGCTGCCTTTTTCTCTCGGACACAGCCTGCTGCAGGACTGATTCCAAATGGTTTCTCATCCTTCTGCTTTTTTTCAAAGTTGACCTAACTTCCTTACGGTTTGCTTTTAGCAGCAAATAGAAAAGTCTTTTGAATGGAAATCATTATCAGTGACTGGCTTTGAACCTTCTGTGTAGAACCTTCCCCTCAGTTTTCTTTGTCCCACCGTCTGGTGTTAAAAATCAATGTATCCCATGCACTGTGTAACTCCATTGGAGGTGGTTGTTCCAGCGATTTTTATGAACACTTTAAAAAAAATACCCTACAGGTTTTGCCCTTTTCAAATGTAAATGTTTAATCAGTGCTTGCTGAGAGGGAGTGCAGGAACACATGAGCGAGGCTTTATCATTCTTTTTTTCTTCTTCTTGCAGTGACCTGCTGTCTTCTGACTATCTTGAGAGGCATATCGAGGAAGGTGGGAAGACAGTGGAAGTTAAAGTAAGGATTTTCTTTTTATGCTTTGCTTTTTTAATTTGCTTTGCTTTTGATGTTAATGCAAAATCACCTGTTTTCTTGAAAGAAGAGATACCTGATTTTTCAGTTGATATGTTTTACTCTTCCAAGGCAAGCACGTTTCATGTCTTCTAACTTTTCAGCTTTTTAAATAAGACAAATAAGCTTTATTGACAATTTTTGAACATTAATGTTAATATCAAAATGGTATCCATGAAAAATTAATATATGGTAGTTCTTTTTACTCGTGAATATAATTTACTTTGGATGCCTGTTGAAGGAAATCTTTCTGGTTTGGTAGCTAGCATTTTGTCACCGTAACAAACTTCAGGTATGTTCTTTTTAATGAGCTTCTTTGTAAGTTTGAGAATAGCAAGATTTATTGTATAATATTTCTAAATATCTAGTCACTGTCTCAAATTGTGGGTTTCTTTCCCTAGATGTTTGTTGGCATGATGGCTACACAAGATCCTGTTAGTTCCATGTTTCTTCTGTGAAATGTCCCACTGTCTTTGCAGGAGTGTTTTGTTATTTGCGTGCAACATGGGAGAATTGTCTTGAGGATGTTTTTGTTTGTTAGGATGATATTTTGTAGACACCAGAAGTAAAATTGCTGTAGATAATGTAAACTGTGCATGAATGCAATATATGCTGTGCATAACTGAAAGTTAAAATTTTTCCTACCAGGTGAAATTTTGTTCCAAGTTCCCAAGTTTTCATTTTATTAAAAAAACTCACAAAAGTCTTTTACTAAATCTGAGATCACCTAAACACCCTAAATCAAATGTCTTAACCTCTGCAATGTGAAAGTGGAAGTGAAAATGGACAAAACAATCCTGTAGCCACTGTGTAGCTGAATATGTGTGTTTGCTTTGGTTTATCCCTTTCTGGCATTTGCAAACTTGGAGTCTGCCTACTTTTTTCTCTCTGATAATTGTCTGCATGCATTATCAGATTGAGGCAGACACATACGTGTTTGATTAAATTGTAAAGACTAATTTCTCGGTGTTCTGCAGTCAAGAAGTCTTGACTGAGATTCAGAATATGAGTCAAAGCAGAAATAAAGATAATAGCTGATATTAATAAGAACAAAACAATCCATTTGTCTATGTCAAAGTATATATGCAAGTTAGATAAGTTAATCTATCCAAGTCCCATTATTGAATTGGAACAAATCTGTTTCTGATGAGTAAGCCTTAAGCAAGCAAGGAAACTCATGCAATCAGTGTCTTTTCTCATGTAAGTACTGATTAATTTCATGGGAAGATACAATAGGATTGGGCCTTTCAGAGGAAGGGTCATAAACTGTTTTCTGGGCAAAACATCTCCAGGGTACCAGAGATTTTCCCCTTCAGTTAGCCACCATGCAGGGTCTCAGCATACATTCGGGGATGGCTGTAACTGCCTCGCTTAGTACCCTCAAATCTGGCTTAAGTAGAGAACTGTCATTGTTGCATTAACCTCAGTGCTCAAGATAGACTGAATTGGGGGTGAAAGGGTTGCTGGGTTTCACCTTACTGTGCAAAGGAGGGGTGTTGCTGCCAAGGTGGCACGTGACCCTCTCTGCACTTTGTTGTACCTGGCAAGGGTGTCTGGGGCTGCAGGGAGGCTCTTCTGCTCCTACTCACTCACTGCTCCAGTTGTTCAGCAGACAACCATCCTATAAAAGCACGTCAGAAAGGGGGACATACATTTTTTGCTCATTTTGTTGCAACTGAGCATTTAGGATCAGAGGAGAGGGAAGCAGGTGCTGTGACAAAATGTTCATCGTAAGAGCCTGTTGGCCACAGTCATGGGCATGTTTTCAGAAAAGTTCAGATATCAAAAGAATTTTGGAAGAGTACAGGCTGCTGAGTACATTTTGATGTCAGACACTGAGTGAGGCTAATTTCAGCTCCTAGTAGCTGTTTAAAAATAAATATGACTCCCTCTGACTAGCCAGTATTTTTCAGAGCACCTGTAAGTGCTCTGGAGAGCCCTGGCCATCCATCAATTTCTGAAAAGCCCAGCAGTATCTATTTTGCATTTGAGAAACTGATGTCTGGTTTTATATCAAATGTTTTGAAAATCTTACTGCAAATACAAGGATTTTTCATGATGGTGATTTTGATTTCCGTGGAAAATGTTTACTGTAACTGGTAGAATCACCTTTAAATTGTTACTTATACACCAGTAAAAACATAGTTATTATACTAGATTTTATAGACTGTGCATATTGCTTAGATACTTATTTAAAAATAGCTAGCAAAAGGGTGCAACATGAATAAATCACAAAATATACACTTTGCTATGCAGTATATTCTTAAGCAGGAGTAGAGGCATTTCAAAGCCAGGTTTCTATCAGTTGCTTCGACGAGCTGCTCTTTACTCATCTCTGTGAAATTTGTCTTTGGCTGTAGACAGAAACGGAGGTGCCCTAGCAACATTTGTCTTGCTGCTTTGGTAGAGAAATGGTGACAGAAAGAAAAAGTTTGTCTGCCACCCACAGCCAGCTGCAGGCTTTGACCAAGCTTGTTTGTACAGCTAAGGACCTCCTCTGTTTGTGGCCTTCTTAGTGATGTGAGGAGAGGTGTGTCTTAAAATACATCTTTATTTCCCCCTTGTGTTTCTCAGTGCAGGAATACTGCACAAACACAGACAGTCAGTGGTACTGTTGTGCCATCAGCAAGATGGGAGAAGACTGGAACTTTGAGTCGCTGTGGGAAGGCAGCTATATGTACAGTCAGCAGTTTGGGAATGTTACAGGCATGAATGTGTCCAAGAAGCAGATGCCTGCCTTGGCTCACACACAATGTGAAATTGATAACCAATTTTACCACTCTTCCACCTCTCCATTCCCCATAGTGAACCTTCCTGTGCTGTGAAATACATACAGATCTTCTGACATTACTTAGGGTGCCTCAGAGAGGGGAGAGGGGCAGGGAAAGGGAGAAACATTCAGATCACTGAAAATTCCACTTTGAAGGAGCAAAGGGACATTTTTAGGAAGAAGAGTCCTCAGTTTAGCACACCTTTTATTATAAGAGAAAGTTGAATTATGTTTGATCTCTGTATAATTCATCAATGCATAGGACCATTGTGGAACATGTTACACATGTGTTTGCAGGGAGCCGGCATATAGCAGCTGAGAGGCTTCACTGTGATGTGTCCTTGTTGATGTGGCACAGTCACACATCACCTAAGACATTCTTATTAAACTAGCAGCAATGTGCAGTGCTTAAGAAAAACAAAAGGAGGTTGATCTTTGAATTATTTCAGTGTTCTCCCCCTCCTTTCCTTTAGAGCATGTCACTAACTGCTAGGAAAGCAGCAGTATTGGCCTAAATTCCCTCTGGTAGCAAAGAGAATAATCAATTAATAAGAAAGAGAAAAACCCTTCATGCATTGCCTTTTTCTGATTGTGTCAGTCCAGATTGTCCTATGCTTACAGCACATAAATACTCAACCTGTGTATACTTAATGTTACTGCAGTGCATCTCTGTGTCCTTTCATATATCTTCTCTTTTTTTGGGTTATCATTCTGTCACTGATGCTGCCAGTGAGATGAAAGGCCAAAAAAAGCAATAGTGCTGAGTAATTCACATTGCTGGATTTTTCTCCCTCAACAACTGATACCTATTCAGTGACATTTTATCATATAAAATGTTTCAATTTTCCTTTTCGGAGAGTGTAGAAATAAATCTTTCTGCCTCTGTTTCCCTCAAAATATTGTACAATTCTATAAGTTCTTTCAAAATTTCTTTATGAAAAAAATGAAGCAATGAAAATATTTCAGATCCCAGTCAGAGGACTTGCACAGGTAGAGTTGTGGTAGATAAATGCCATGAATTTTTGATGGCATGTTTAAATATAAGTAGAAGGAGCTAATTTTCAGAGGCGAGCCTAAAATTCATAAGTACATACACTGTATGTATTATGGGTACAAAATTACAGCGGGATTGCTTACAGCAAGGAAGAAAGTTGCTCTTTTCTTCTACTTCACAGCTTGGTCATGATAGCATCGAACAACATAAATGGAGTAATATTAAATGCTAGGTACTGATTTTTCTCCATTGTAGTGTTGATGGAGAAGCTTTGGCCAAACTTGCCTTGTGGCTGAAGATTGCCTTGTGGCTTTGTGTCCCAAGCTGTGCTAAGCCATCAGATGGAAGCGCAGGGAGGTTGTGCCCTGGAAGACCAGAGCCTGGGACTGGTGGGGAGCTGTGTGTACATGTACCAGAGGCTTGCAGAATCTGCTGATGAGCTCCAGGGGGAGAAAAGATACTGAAAAGGAACAAACCATAAATAACACAGGAATTGTATATCCCTATTTCTGGCCTGGCGTTTTCAGCTGTGTCCTGAGATAAGTTCTCAGTACCAGAAAAATCATGCTCTTGCTTGATTAAGAGAAGATTTTGAATAAGGGTTCCCATAATGTCGTCAGAGCTCCTCTCCTCTACTCCCTCAACAGTGCTTTGCTTGCCTCATGGCAAATTATTAATAAATCTGGAACATAATCCACTTTTTAGTGATAGCAATAAACTAGCTGAGGAAGGACTGACACAATTTAGCAGAGGATTCCTGCAATGTTGATCCTTCAGATTGCTCTTAACAAAGATTTTCATTAATGACTTAGGTTAAAAAAAAAAAAAAAGTGCATATTAATGAAATTTGCTAGCAGTAGAAAGCTTACAGTGCACAGGAGGATCAGATGGAGAAATCTTTGACCAACTGAATGAATAAAAATGGGATGAAATGGGATGCAAAAAATGGCAACTTCCTTCACTTAGGGATGAATTGTAGACATTTTTTGCTGTATGATAGAAGTTCATAAATTGAAAGTTCCCCAAGAAAGAGAAGATCAGAGTGTAGTAGTGGGACAGGGAATGACTGTGGTTCACACCTTACAGGATGCTGCTATTACAAAAGGAACTGTGGTTCCGGAGTATACTGGTCAAATTACTTCCCATAGTTTTGGCTAGACTTAATGTTACTGTATGTGCCCTGATGAAGAGTTGACAAGAGTTTTTAATTTCTGTGTGTTTTCAGTTACTCTGGGCATCAGGGTTTTTTAGCACTTTTTATCTCACTTCCCTGTTTTAGCATTGTTTGAATTCCGAAGGCAATCCCTGTGGGCTTTAGTAAAACATAGTATCCTCTGTGAGGTACCACGGCAAGATAATCGGCCATCCTGTATAACGTGTTTGCCTGACCTAATGATCCTGCAGGCTGGCACATTTAATGTACATTTGCATTTACGTTTTTTTATATCTGTTCATCATCCTGCTATTATTATCTTACTTTCTACATACATCCTGGTACTGAGGAGGAGGAAGTTAAAAGTGGCAGCTTCTGGTATTAGGAGTCCTTCCCAGGCCATGTTTCTGAGTATACTGCACTAGAATGAATCTCAGATCATGACTCATGTAGGATCTTGCAGGTTTAATTATCTTGTCTTCCTCTTCTTTGTGACATAAAAAAAATATAATTCACTCTTTTTAGCTAGTCCTGAAGGGGAAAAAAAATGTCAGAAAGTGGAAGCCATCAAGAGCTTAAAACATACATCCCACTGTGGATGTGGGCCCCAGTGGTGAAGTCCTGGTTCTGCTGAAGTGAGAAGTGGAGTGACTTTGTGACCATCAGAAGTCACCTCTTGAGTACTCTCCAGTGTGGTTTTCACGTGCCCCCAAAGGAAAGCAACAGTCCAGTGCTTGATTTTGCAAAAAAGTCCTGCCAAGCTTTGTGCATCTTGAATTATTTTCCATAAGTCACAACATTTAGCATACATAGGCAGAGAGTGGCATCAACCAAGTGTTCTGTAAATTCAGACTGTGAAAGGAGTCAGTGTAGCTGAGAGAAATCAACTGCTCCTATAACATCAAAGAATATTAACTCTCTTTGTAGATGCTCTTATTGAAAAAACCCAGAAGTATCTTGGGTTTAACTTAATCCATTTGAGGGGGAATTACACTAAGCAAACTGAAGCTGCTGTACTTCCAGAGATCACTTCCATGCAAGACTTAGTGTGCTTGACATCTTTACTTACTTGATCTTGACTTCTGTAAACAGCTTTGCCTAGCTACATCTGTTGTTCCCTATGGATACCAAACTAGCGCTGTATTATATACACTAGGTTAGTGTTTCTAGACACAGTCTCAAGCTTTATAAATTCTCACTTAAAGAGAATTTTCCATCGTTCAGAAATAAAGAGGCAATAAAGAAATCTAATTTGTATTTTTCTCCATTTTACTCAGAACTTTTATTGTGTTTTGACTAATACCCATGCAGGTGCATGCCAATATCTCATGTTCTGTGTTGTGTTTATAGTAAACGTGTATATCATGCGCTTAAAACTTGGCTTCAGATTTGGGGTAGGCTGATGATCTGATGTGACAGATTGGTATGGGTAGATTATAAAGAGTTTTAATATAGACCCTTTAAAATGTTTGCTCCCTTTTCCTTACGTAAAGGCATGCAGGAGTGGGGCAAAATGACTATTAAAATTACTTGTACGCCATGACTCAGAGACACCAGGCACTGCTAGAAGAGCTGTCTTACAGACAACAGAGTAGGCAGGAGGAGGTAACCAACCTTGTTCTCCTCAGCCTCATCTTTATCCAGCAGCTGATAATTAAAATATTTTTCTCTAATACCAAGGTAAGGCAAGGCAAGAGACAGTTTCCCAAGCAGATGTCAAGGCAGCTCCCAGACCAGATGGTGTTGCACTGGCACGAGCTCTCTGTCCACACGCTGCAGTTACATTTATGGAGGATCTTCTCTCGTAGCTACTGGGCAGTAAACACAGGCCTCCTTTGGCCTCTGAGCCAGGAAGCCGGGCTGCTCGCACACACCATCTGCTGAAAGCGCCTACCGTGAGTCACCGATGGCACTTGGCCTGAGTCGCCTGTGTGCAGGATCCTGTCATGTATGGGTGTCTGTGCTTTTGAAGAGTGCTGCCAACAGGCTTGAAACGTGGGCGTTTGGTGGAAAAGCCTTAGAAGCGGCGATGCTTTAGCCTAATTTTGGAATCCGTATTTGTGATTTCAGAATCTGAAGTAGTGTTGTAACCTGATGTCAATACAGCGTGTTGGCTTGGGGTTGCTCGAGTAGAACAACAAAGGGAGGGCACCATTCACATTTTCAAAGCAGTTTGGCTTTCAGGAGTCTACAGCACGTGGTAGCTTAACTCCAGAGACTTACTCTTCAAAGAGGTGATGCCAGGGTCCCCGGAGTTGTTACTGAGCTGTGTAAGGGCTGAGCCCAGGGCTCTGCTGCAGGACAGCACAGCACAACCCTGCCAGCCAAACCCCGTCCCCCCAACCTTTGCTGAAGCATGTCTGTTGAAGGATGTTTTCTCTCGATGCAGTTACAGAGGTCGAAGTGCCATTTTGAATTCTCTGGTTACAAATAGAAACCAATCTATAACAAGTGATATTTTTGCTGTAGTGAGAGGGTGTGCATTCTCCTCTCTTCTTATGCATTCTTAGTCATCAATGGGTCAAAACTTGTGCAAGTATCAGCAATTTATAAATAGATCTAAGTGGTTACTAAGGAAGCAGTTTTAATACTAGTGCCCTCACAATGGGTAGCTCTTCAAAAAGCTGACTGCTGTCTGGCACTTCATAGAATGGTGGCATGGTGGTGAGCTGGCCTTTTGGGAGCTTTCTGCTGCAAGGAAAGAGTGAGCTGTGTTACTAGGGTCTGAACTACACCAGCAGTCTGTTTTCCTTTGGATTAATGAGTGTTAAAAGAGGAATATAAAGCTGCTGGAATAAGGAACTTTTTAATTTTAGGGTCAGTGCCTGAGTGTAGCATGAGTTTTAATGACCAGCACCTGTCCTAATTGCAGAAATTGCTTACTCGAAGACCTGATGTCGGGTGTTACGTGAAAGCAGACAAATGTGCATCCTTAATTTTCCTCTCCTGGCAAGATCGTAGTGTTTCTGAGGTGAATAACGAACGCTGTCAGTGTATGGTCAGCAGAGCAGATGCCTGCTTGACTGAGACTGCAGAGAAGAGTGAACTGCTGCCATTACTAGCTGTCATGGCTGTTCTTTTGCTTTACTTTCTTTCCCCCTTTGTTCTGATTGTCATTTAATGTGTTTTTCCTTTCTTCTGTGTTTATTTAACAGCTGGAGCCTCTTTGGACAGAGACAAACTGTCTTAAAGGATAGAAATGAGGACAGATTTTACTTGCATTGCTGTAATATGTTTGCCTTTCATTTTTTGGTATTTTTTCCACACTACCTCCCCAGACAGGCTGCAGGGAAATTCAAATTGACATGGGCAAAAAAGGTTGCATGCTGGTTATCAAGAAGCTGTAGCAGGTCACAGGGCAAGATACCCCTAATTCAGGATTCTGCATCAAGATTAAACTGAGCAATATCATAATGATTCATTTGTTTTAATTGGCCCTGGGGTCATTCTGATTTTATTTTTTTTTGGTAGGATGTTTTTAGCTCCCCAAATCAACAGACTTCTTATGAAACATCTGTATGTTCTATACTGCTCTTGGAAGTCACTAGTAAGGCTGAGAGGTTTCATGAAGCAAAGAGAACTTACTGAACCAAGGAAACAGAAGACTGCATGCCACAGGCATTGGCAGAAAATTTGCCTCCTGTCACGCTAATCACTGTGTGAACAGTGGACTTTGTGGAGGCAAAAACGTTGCATTTATCTCTGCTCTGGCATTAGACCGCCTTTGGGTATGGCTTGAGTGTGTGCATGTGTGTGTTGCAGGCCTGTGTCACAGGCATTGTCACTGGGATGACCTTGTCACATAGGAGAAGATATTTAGCCTATTTTTCTCCCAGTAGATCACATTCGGTTTCGGGGTAGAAAGAGGGAAATCTGCTGCTCACACCGATGGCTGCTATATGTTAGAAGAGGAGTCTTATTTCCTCTTCATCTTAACACTGTATGATTGCCCAGTAGCTGACAAAGGCCAGTGTGGATTTGTGTGTTTGTGTGATTTGCTGAGATGGGCACTTAATGCCTGCTTTAGAGAGCAGAGAGTGGCTCTAATAGCTACAGGAAGCCAATAGCTCCTCACAAAACACCCTTGGTGCTCTGGACTGAACTGTTGTTGCTTACGGTATTAATTTCAGCTCCTGGAGGAAGTCTTCATATGGGAGCAATAGAAAAGAGAGACAATTCTGGTCCTTCATTGAGTATTTCCAGGAGTAGAGTAAAAGAAAATAGCTGTGATGATTATGTTTAGATTTGATGATCTTAGATCTCCTGTATACTGTGAGTCTTCCTGTACTACAGTGTACTTTATTACAGCATCTGCTATAAAGGAGCTTTCATATGTGTCAAAACCAACAAGATTTCAGCTTCAGCACTATAGGGAGGCAGCAACAGTAAACTTCTTGTCCAAAATTACATGTGCTCTAAAGTGAAAAGTAGAGTCCCTTCCGTTGTCCTGACTCTCAGTAAAGAACCGGTCCCAGACTTTGTAGCTTTAAGTGCTTCTTTCTTCACAGGTTTTGTGAACTGCTGAAAATGAGTCGCTCAAGAATACAGTAAATGGTTTGCACCCTTCCCAGCAGGTGCCCCATGTTACTGGCATGTTTCATCTGCTGGAGACACCGCTAGGGAGTGGCAAGCCATCACCCTTCCCACAGCCATCCAGTGTTAGTGCCATCTGGTTTCACTGCATCACCTCTTATTTCCTTCCTGAGATTATAACAATTCTCAGAACTGCATTTAAGAGTATCAGCAGATTTCTTATGCTGAAGAGTTCTCTTCCAAAAAGACCCAAGACACCACTAATGCATCAAGTATTTGAAAAAAGCTGTTTTCATTTAAACCTCTTAAATTTTATTAATCTGTGTGAGGTGTCTGACATTGCATTGAAAGGAATAAAATGTCATTGAACATTTGTAAAGAATATCCCCCAGATATTAACATATAGAAAAAAATGTTTTGTAGTGGTAAGGATCGGTTCCTGAGACTTAGATTTCTGTCTCTACCAGTATTACTGTGAACTTCAGCAGATTAGTTGATTAAATAGAGTAGAAATAATTTAGAGCTGTTTTTCTTGTATTTTCCTTTTCCAGATCTACATGCATAAAAATTTGTTCATGTATTTATTATGGAATAAATTAATTTGAAGGTACTATGATGGGGCATTTATTTGGTTCTTATATAGAAGATCAAAACACACTCTTGAGCCACAGACTCGGATTCTTGGTATGAAAAAAATGTTCCTCTTGGTTACAAAGACATGGTTTTCTAAACTTATGAAGCCTGAGATTCTACTTCTGGTACATATTAAGTATATTTTCTTAGAACAAACCAATTTGTCTAATTACTCCAAGTTCCTTTCACAGCTAGAACTCTGTACAACTCCCTGCTGATACTCTTTTCAATATTATTGCCATGTTAATACCCTTACTGCAGGTACATCTTTTACAGGAATACAACTGCAAGTGTTCTGCTTAGAGAGCATTTTAATACTCATGAAGTTTTAGCTCATCTGTATAGCTTGTTAGTTTTGTTACTAGCTTAGTGGAGCCTTTCTTTGTTTACTTTTTATTCATATATTCAGGAAATGAGTCTGAAAGCCTTAAGCACTACGATGATTTGTTAGTGGGGGATATCCTACAGACTGAAAGAAAGAAAATCTCAGATGAAGGGAGCGTAAAGTGACTAAAATACCAGAAGTTAGTAGGTGTAAAAAAAGGAGAATAAAATAGGGAAAATGAGCCAAAGTTTCAGAAAAAAAACAAAGCAAATTGTAGTCTGGCTAAAATCTCATGTAACTTAGGATGCCGGTGGCTAAAATGCACATGAGTGCAAAGCAGAAACAAAAACCATCTCCTTTTCACTTGTATTCCAAGGGTCAAATGCTTGATGGTCCTGAGAAATGCTGGTCCAAGGGTGATGGGTCGTATGTCTCCCTCTATACGCCCTGCTGTAGCCTGGTGTGGAGGGTCAGCCCCAGAGGTTCTCATGGGCATGAGCCAGATAAACATCAGCACAGCCTGTTGAACTTCACCTGCATGGCACCAGTAGTGTTTTCCTGCAGACATCTTAGTAGAGAAGTGCTCATGATGGGTATCATGATAGTCACTCTGCAGGTCAGTTTGATGAAGGTGTTCTACATCCATACCAGATACACAGAGAAGAAGGTACTGGGGTGGATGTGCAGTGGAGGTGGCTGCTGTCACTGCAGCAAGTGGACGGAAGTAGTGGTATGTAGAAGAGAGGAAATAATGAAATTGAAAGAAATTGGGTAAAAGTATAACACTTTTAATGGAAGATGTGCCACAGGGATTCTCCTCACAGAGTGAAGCAATGAGACTGCCAAAGAACATCAGACTCATAGTCTGTCAGATCAGGTTTGCATTTCCCTGCAGTGCTGCAGTTGCTGGTCATGGCAGCAGTGAGCTGCCTCCAGCTGCACTGTCCTGTGTGCTTTGGGGTCTAACAGCAGCACGTTGTTCAAGAATGTTCCAGAGAAGATCCTGAGGAGGAACTAACAATTTGCAGTGACTAGGTTGAGAACAGGTCTCTTTCCCTGAGAGCAGCTGCTCTCTGGCAAACAAACTCCTGTACTCTCTTAAGGAGAGCACCTCAAAACAGAGGCACCCATACTTTGAAGTTGCTTTCGAAAATACATTGCGCACCTTGTAGAAAACAGAAGAGGATTTCCTGACCAAAACACAAAACTAAGACCATATTCTATGTGTTTTCTTGTCTGTTGCTAGATCAGGTTTGTTTTTTTTTTTTCATACTTGAAAAATGAAATCCAAGAGCATTTAATGTCAGATGTCTCAAATGACTATGCAATGCAGCATGCATGTGACTGCCAGCTTCTGAAAAAGTAGTAACTGTGATGCCTTCTCCTTGTGCAGTAAATGGACATAAATATTCACATGGCTGGGTATATTAGGCTAGGTAGATTATTCATACATTTGCTGGTAAGGAATAGAAATAGAGAAAAATAGTGAAGTGTTGCTTCTCAAATAAAAAAAACCAAACCCCAAGGCACTGAAACTCTTCTTCATAATCCTTTAACCAACCGTAGTGCAGTAATATGACATAGCTGAATTTGTCAAGGCACTAACAGGTAAATTCCTTTGCAGGGTGGAGTGGCAGTGAGAATTTAGGGGGTGTTTGAATTGTTCTCCTAATTTTGCATAAAAATATCGACATTGTGCAATACTCAGTACATTCAGTGCATGTGCAGTAGGGCTTACTTTGCTGCTCGTGTGAGTTCTGTGCAACTAAGGAGTTGTTTTTTTTGAGTAAAGTCTGCTGGATTTGATTTGAGAAGTGTATATTTTATTTGCAGAAGATCAGAGGCAAATATTAATTTTCATTGTATTCCTTTACTACTTGGTTATGCTTAGTTTCCATTAGTTTTGGAGCACTAGTGAGAATTTGTTGTATTATTATTATTATTATGATTATTTGGTAATCATACATTTCTCCTCAGAAGTAGGAAATTGCTTTACCCTCAGAACAGAGTTCATCTCGTCCAATGTAGCCATGTGTTAAGTCCAAGCCCTCCATTTCCAACTCTTTTCCTAGTCAGTGAAGAAAGATGACCACTTCTGCAGTCATTTCTCTCTGAAATCTGTTTCAGAATGCCAGAGATTTAACACTGAAAATATCTTCATTTGGTGCAGAGAGTCAAAGTGATGATGGTAGTCTAGGTACCAAACCATGGCTAAAAGCCATGTTCATGGGATGAACACAGTCAGTTCTTGGTGCCATGTTGGTGGATTGGCAATATATTTCTGAAAAAAGCAGTGTTTGACAGGATGGAGTGTGATATTGTGGAATGTCCTGTGGGTTTTCAGTCTCAATTTCCAATTTCAGGGAGGAGAACATTGCTATTATCAGGGAGAAATTCGAGGAAATCCTGTATCGTTTGTTGCCTTGTCAACATGCCATGGATTACAGTAAGTCTGCTGTTTTGTTTTTACTGGCTTTTGCTTATTAGTCTTTTAAGGAAAATAAAGCTGTTTACAGTGAAATAAGTGCTATTTATGTTCCTACTAGTTTGTCACCAGTATTAAGTACTCAACAATCTTTAAAAAAATTTGGTTTAATTTGAACCTTGCAAAAGCCTTGTTTGTTCTCAGAATTCACTGACAAAGTACACAAGTGTCTTTTTTCTTTTTTTCTCTTCTCTTCTCTTCTCTTCTCTTCTCTTTTCTCTCTTTTCTTCTTTTCTTCCTTTTTTTTTTTAAGTGAGGATATACGACAGTGTATTGTTTTAAGATAATTTATTATAGAAATGGAGTAATGGTAGCTGAAAGCATTGCATACTACAAGACTGAAAAAGGCTGCTTGTATTGCCATGAACCATTTGGAAATTGTGTTCTTTTCATGTTGCTACAGTGATACATTTTATCTTTCTTTTTTATTCTTTACAAAGGAAAATGTCAGTTTAGAGTTTCTCTTGTCCTATCCATTTTCCTTGCAGAATCGCTGGCCTTAAGCTGTGTGCATGGGGTAATATCTTTGATTTAGTAAAATCTTGAAGGATATAAAATTGTGCAATATTTTTTTTAAGTACATCATTTTACTGGTAATATAATAAAAACATCTGTCATCTGAAGGTTACATGGAGCTGTGTGTTGATTGTACAGCTCTGGACCTGTCTACCTTTGGCACTATTGAAAAATGTTAGTCAGGTTTTTCAAAGCAACCAAGTAATTTCAGTATCTGTTGAATCTGGTAATTTTGGCATCTCAGTGCTTTTGTTGCTGAGATGAGCTTGAAAAGTCATGGCAGCAATTGAGCCCATGTGGAGATTACCTGAGTTTTGCCTTTTTCTGAGGAAGCAGGGCTTAGCTGATGAAAATCTTCTCAGTTTATTTGCCTTCTCCAACTATTCTGTAGTTTTGGGATCAGCCATGTAAGTACACGTATTTAAGTAGTGTCTTTCTTTTATATTTGTATATTCTTTGTTAGGAAGAGAGGGAATGCATGCAGAAGTCTTGTCATCCTTGCACTCGTCTGATTTACAGCTGTGTTCATCTCTTTTATGACCAAGATTGAGTACCTTAAGAAACCTGAGCCTAGTTTCAGAATGGATAGTGAGCCTAAAAATAGTAGCATCCTAATGCATCCTGAGCCACTGCATGGCTTCCATTAGCAGTGATCCATTAGGTCTTGGCCCTTGGTAACTCCTAGGAGAAAAAGCAGAAAGGAAGGAGAGCCTGCAAATGTCCTTTCTTGCCCTCCTTTTGTGGATTTGTTCTTAAGAATGACCCTCCTGCTGCTCTGGATTCTTAAATTGCCTGATTCTCAAATTGGTCCCTTCTAATACAGTTATGTGATGAAAGATGCAATTTTTTTCCCTATATATATATATATCTATATCTATATATTCAGCTCTCCCTTAAGAGGTGTCTTTTTTTTTTTTTTTTCACCCTCCTTTTTTGCTTTTCCCCTTTTTCTGATACAATGAAGTTTCAGCAGAGTAATCCTTCTCACGAAATGTAATATGAAGCTTACTGTGGCAGGCTGGTAATTCCAGTGCGACAAATTAATGTTTTCCTGATCTGTATTAAACTCACGTTCTCTGACACTGCATTTCCATCATTACAAGTAGCTCCTCCACAGTTGATTTTGAATGCTAAGCAATCACTAGAAACTCACACCGGCAGCCAGGGCTCCTTAGCTCTGACCGCAGTTTGGAGCATCTCACTGGAATAAGGGAAGCTGTGGAGAGTTAGCTTCTAGTAAGGTCTGCAGGGCAGGAGCTTTGCTTTCATGAGTTTTAGGAAGTGCGTAAGACAAACAGATGCCTTTACTAGAATAACAAGCTTCATAATCCCAAAGTTCATGCTAACCTCCTCTCTTACTTAATACCCCTATATTTTGGCCAGTAACAGCAGAAACTTTCATACATCTGAGAAAATGTGGTTTTTTTAATCATAGATGATGAGTTCTATCTTTTGGTAATGTCTGTGTTGTGTTCTTCCTTTTATCAGTTAAATTAATTGGATGACTGGCTGACAGCATACTTGAAGAAGAGAAGAAATAAATCATTTTATGATTTTGCTAATGATAAATGTATTTCTGCAGCCTTAACTCTGAGCAGGCTATTTTGTTTGGATTTTTTTTTGTTTGCTTCTTTTCTGTGGGATGTGCAGTAACCACAGTTTCCTATGAGTTAACAGAAAAAACTTTAAATGCAAAACACACTGGTTGCTGGGATATACATAAGCTATAGTCAGGCACGACTTGCTGTGTTTCAGGGCAAGTTGCAGACACCAGTTTGGTCTATGATTTTGCTGCCCACTTCTGGTGAAGATAAAAACTGCTGTTATTCCAGTAAATTAGACTCACGACTACAACTTTGTTTGAAGAATTTACATAATGAAAATCCATTTTTTTTGAAGTGGCCCGTGTTTTGCTACTGCTTTCTCTCCAACACATCCACGAGCATGTGGTTTGTTCACAGAGCACTGGGCTGTTGAAATCTACTGGAAAACAGCCATGAATGCTTTGAGTGGGCAAGTCAGAACTGAGGGACAGCTGTGACTATTACTCATGCCACTGTTGAATGACTTGATCAGAGTTGAGTGCTGGTGGGCGCACCAGTTGCATGAGAAGCTGTTTTCTTCTAGCATTTTGTCTTGTAAACTGTGCTTAAGTAACATTGCAATTAGAGGGAAGGAAATTTTGCCTGATTAAGAGGTACAGGATGTTCCCAAATCTCATGTTATTCCCAGGTAGAGAAGCTTCAGCGGGTGCTAGAATATTTATCTTAAGCTATGTAGACAGTATTTTTTTTTCTAAAGGATAGGCACAGGTAATTTGAAAGGTGAAAGCTATAAATTGTAGATATACTCGTGATCACACTTGATGTATCTTATACAGTCAATAACCCAAGATACTTCTGTGAATGCTACATTGTTAACCCCATAAGTGAATGATATTAAGAGAAGCATGCTCATAAATAGTTATAATAGTTTACAAGCTTAATATATTCTTATATTTCTTAATAGTCAGGAAAAGAATGACAGTATTTTGGAGACTGCATCTGGTTCTGTGCAGAACCAAAATCAATTTTTCTGATTAAAAGAAAAGAAGCTGCATAAGAAAAAAGTACCTCGTTTTGCTGTTTATAATTCCTCTGGGTTTTTTTGATGCCTAAAAATTCACTAAAGAATAATCTAAATAAATAAATAATCTTGCTTTCATGCTGCTGTTGTGTATTGTGTGCCAAGTTTGAACTTACAGCTCGTTTATGGCCAAGCAGAAAGCCCTCAGTATTGGCACTTTAAAAGGTATGTGCTGATACAGCCTAATCTCAACCATGCATGTATGCCACCAAGGCAAAATTATTTTAAAAATAATTAAAATTCTGATTTGGTTATCAGAATGGTAGTGATATAATAAAAGCCTTTTGGTTTTATACTCTTAGAGAGTAATGTCTGTATCAACACTTTCTTCTAAGGTGAATACTTTGAATGAATACTTTGCTAGAACCGTGGGTATGGCAGAAGTCTTGGACCTCTGTATCTCTTTTCACCACAACCCATTGGAAGCTTGCCTGGTGGGGTTTCCTATATCCTTATCATGACCAACATACAATGTCCATATCGATACCATAATGTATATAGCTATTCATGATTCTTAGAAATGCAAACTTATCTAACTCAATTGAAAAAGTAAAGACCATCTGTCATAATTGTTATTGCTGAAATGTCCAAAATAACACTCTCTGCCCAAAAGAACCTTTTTGCCCTTTGCACTTGGTACTATGTGAAATTACTGAGGAAAGAGTTAATCAAAACCATTAAAACCTAAGGATCAGTTCAATTCAATAATATGTTCATTTTGGGGAAAGCTATGCACATATTTCAAATACTTGTGTTCCTAAAGACCGGTCCCTTATTTAGCTGTTGCAGGTAGATCTCTCTTGCATGAGAGTGGAGGCTCTGAACTGGATTTTCAGTTGGCTAAATTGGCCGATTTGTGTGGTGTTTTTGTGTTGTAGAGAAGCTTTGGAGAATAAAGAAGAGTGTATATCACCACAGGAGAGAATTTCTTCCTTTCTGAAGTGACTAAAGAAAAGATTGACTCAGAATTACGTTCAGTTCCTGAAACCATTTTTAACTACTTCCTTTGCTAAATATTTAACTATTTGAAAACATAAGAACTTCTTAAACTTATTTCCATGTTGCTCTAGTATTTGTTTATTAAATCAGTATTTACATTTCCTGCTCTTGACAGTGGCATGTTCTTTGATGGAAATCATACTTACCTTATTGAGCCAGATGAAAACTACACTTCAGATGTAAGTATAACTTTGCTATAGCAGTACTGCTGTGTTGTTTGGTGAATACAGACATTCATGGGTATGGGGTAGACATAAGGCTCCAGGACAAAAGGGTCATACCCTCAGTCCCAGCTCATGTACCTCATATGTGAGTCCCCATCATCACAGACAAAAGTAGACCTTCAGAAACTAGACAGTGGTATATGTGTATGTGTGTACTCTGTAATACTCAGATGTAGAACAGTGCAGCCAAGTGGGTGATGAGGGTTCTTCAGAGCCAGCAGGAGAAGCCTGTGAGTGCCCTGTCCACTTCTCTGGCACTTCCTGCTCTGGATTCATTACATCCCTCTCCTCCTGGTTCAGCCTTGAGTCCAGTTCAGCAGCTCTTGTGACTCTCCTTGATGTTCCTGGGCAGCTCTCTTAAGCCTGGCTCTAAGTATGCTTAGCCACTCTGTTTGGTGTACTCAGATATTTCAAATAAAAGTTCATTAACGGTAGTGTTAGTGATCACATCACAGTTGGGAAAAGGAGGAGGGTGTAGTATAATTGTGCCTTGCAGCTTGCATGTTCACTAGTGTAGGTGTTGGATAACAAGGACCTTTGGAAATGTCAGTTTAATGCTCATGAGATGGATTAGTTTATCCAGGTTTAATACATGCAATTATTTACAATTTCAGGATGACTTCCATTTCCACTCTGTTTACAAATCCAAGTTGTTTGAGTTTCCTTTGGATGACCCGCCATCTGGTATGATTTTTTTAATATTCATGACTTACTGACTTGTTTTAGTCTAAAGCCAAATTTGCTAATCGTATTCAATAGATAATATTCTGATAGTATGTTTTCTGTATGTGTATCTCATATTTTTCCCAATTAAATAAAAAAGCACTGAAACAAAAGGATCTGAAACACTGAAAGCACTGGAAAACAACCTGAAGCACTAAAAAAAATCCTGAACCCAATGAATCAGACCTCTTCTACACCTTCATATTGTGATACGTGTTTCCTTTAGTAAGTCATGGGGTCAGTGGACTGCATTATATGTTAAGGACTGAAGTAGCCTACAGGTGATGAAAGTAAACCCCACATTGCCAGTGGATGGTAAATCTTCATGGATTTTTCCTGTTTTGAGATAATGTAGTGAATACCATGAAGTGAGCATAAGCCTGGGAGACAAGAACTTACCAAATATCTTTACTGTTGAGGGGCTCTGTCATCTCCAGTCCATTCAGAATCTTTCACAGTTCTGGCTGTAGTGCGAGTCATGCATTTCAGTACTGGTGAATTTGGAGGCAGAAGTGGTTTCAAGTGCTAGCAGTGATGAATCCCCACAAACAATTTATATTGTGTGGGGAGGGACAAGAGGTTTTTAAAAAAATGAGTTCCCATCTGAGAGGCTGGCTTGTTCATTGAAGCTAAACTTGAAGTGTTTATGGCATATCCCCATTCTGTCAAGGACTTCCCAGCTTTACGGGTGCATTTTCCTACTTTACAAAATATATCCCAGATAAATAAAACTGTTCATAGATACACATTTTGGTAGAAACCACCCATAGACTTAAGTTCTTCAGGAGAGTTGCAGATGTCCGGTCATCTTGTTACAAACTTTTTGTCCTATGGTAACAATTGGATCTGGGATCTTACAGTGCTGGGTACTGCACGCAGATGGAGCTGCACCTTCCCTGGAGCACAGCATGTGCAGGCTTGCTGGTTGTTAAGCAGAATCATTTAGAGAGGTAATGAGAAAAAACAAGGGAAATTACTACAATTGGGCCCTCTTGATTTCAGTTCTGAAGAAGGAATCTTTCTGAGACTAAACAAAATAGTATCCCAGCTTGGTGCCTCATGTCCTCATGGCAGCACGAAAGGCTCATGCAGTACAAGATGTTGACATCTGTATCGTGAAGCTTCTTATGTGCGTGCACCTTAGACAGGTACCGTGGTTACTCCCTGTACTTCCTGAGATGATAGTGTAACGAGAACAATTTAATGAACATGAGGACAAATAATAAAGTGCATCTTTTCTCACACTTTCTAGATATGTCATTTGAAAGGTTGGAAATAATGGAACCACTGCTGAGTTCAAAATAAATCTGTCTCAGGTTGTTCGAGTAGGAGACTGCTAGAGCTGGTACTTAGTAGAAACCTATCAGCTGTCTTACAAGATTTCCTAATAGTGAAATTTTATGTTTCCAAGATTGTAGAATAAAATTATTTTCTGCTTTTAAAATTCCGGAAAGGAATTCATGGCAAGTATAATCCCCCAGTTTCATCTCCACCAAAGCTTCTTGATTTAAAAAAAAAACCCTGTCAAAATAGGGATTCAGGTTTCTTTCACAAAAATCCAGATATGCTTGTACAGTTTTGATCAGAATATGACGTAATTGAAGATGTTGCCATTAGATTGAATTAGAATCACGGGACTGTAGAAAAGGTTGAAAAGAAGATTTAGTTGTGGACTGCTAGTGGTCTTAATTATACAAATATTTGTAATGTGGATGAGAGTTGTAAGGTGCTAATGTTCTATCACTTTATGTTTAGGATCCCACGTATGGAGAAATAAACAGACTTCTCTCCCACATGCCCATCCTTAACTGTTTGGAAAGGTGTTTCTGAGGTTTGTAGTGAAAGATAGGTAGATGTAATAGATTACAACCTTGTGAGGAATCCCACCATTTTTCTTTGTTTGATTACTCAGCATATCCCTAAATCATCTTCTATGCATATCCACAGCTCCAGAGGATGGGAGCAGTCTCCACGAGCCTCTGCTGCCCCCCACTTCTCCCTCTGCCTACAGGAGCTCTATCCTTCATTCTCCAACCTGCTGCACACCCTGCCCCAGCTTCTCCCTTCCTTCTTCTATATGCTGCCCCAGTGTTGTCTCTGCTTCACAATGCCTCTTCCCTGCCAGTCTGGAGAGTGACGATTGTTGTCTTGACTTTTTTCTTTCTTTCAACAATATTTGCAATGAGTTGATAATAGTATTGTTATGATTGATTTTTTTTTTTTTTGAGTGCTACAGCAGAATAATTGTTATTAGTAACAAGAACTGTGCTAGATTATGTCATCAATATTTCTTACATTCCCTATTGCTGTCAGAGTTGAATATTGCTTTCCCCAGCCTAAGGAGATCTTCCTTGATGTCAAGTTTTTCTTCTTATCTTCAAAAGAGTCTGTTTTTAAGCTAAGTTCTCCACTCAGCACTGTGTTAGGAATGGACTGGCTGTATGATCAGCTTCAATATTGATGTTAGAAAGGAAAAAAAAAAAACCAAAAAACCCCAAGTAATGGGGATTACTCAATATCAGTGATAGTAAAAGCACACACTATCATACCACAGTTCAATAGCAATGTATTTTTTACATTCTTCTGCTCCTTGGGTACTAAAAAAAAAAAGAAAGAAATCTATTGCAGAAAAACATTTATTGTACTGTACTTTGCAGTGGTCTGAGGAGGTAATGAGAACTTTAAATAAGAAAGCATGGATGGGTGACTTGGTGTGCTTAGAGCATTTGACTTCATAATTTAGTAGACTATTTTTTCTCACAGTCTGTATTGAGACATACAATGCCCTGGCATGGTCTTAGATGACACTGTTATTGAAGGTGTTGTTTTTCAAATAATGCCTAACAGATGTCCTTTTCTTTTGAGGTCACTTGAAAGATGTGTAGATTTAGCACTTAGGGACGTGGTTTAATGGGATGTGGCAGTGTTAGTCTTATGGTTGGACCTGATGATCTTAAAAGATTTTTTCCAACCTAAATGATTCCATGGATTTTCCACTTTTTCAAAGTAATATAAAGTAATTTCCCATTAAAAATTGCACTAGGCTTCCTCAGCTGTTTGCATTTCCTGTGATTTTTCTGGTCGTGTTCTTTTGCCTGAGGGTCTCTTGCTGGAAATGCACCCTGTGTGAATTCATCCAGCTTTTGATTTATAGCGCGGTGTTAATGTGTGTTAATGTTAATGGTTGCATCATTCCCCTCTAGAACTGACTGACTTCCGATGGTGGGTAAAACAATCACATTGGCTGGTAAAATTATCTGAGACCCTATATGGATATTCTGAATTTTTATTTTATTGATTGAAAAGCTGTGTTTTTACCTCTTCCATTAACTATGATCTAAAACCTAAAGTGACAGATTAAGAACTGGTTGTGTGGCACTACAACACAGAGTGAAGTGACCAACATATGTAAAGCATAATCCAAAACCGATTTGTAAAAAATGGAAAAATACTTCATGGACACTGAAAAGGGTGAGAGCAAGTATTGTCTCCTGCTTAGTTTATAATGTGTCCCTTTCCATGAGCAGCTAATAATAGATTTGGTGAAAGGGATTTGGCAAAAGAATAAAGTACTTGGTGCTTGTGATTAGAGGTTTAAGAAGTTAAAGACACAGTGAGATTAGCAGGAAGGAATATTGTATTGATAGTGAGCATTGCCAAAATCTCATAAGGTTTCTCCCAACTATAACATACTTTGTGAATATAATCGTCTTATAGCATTAATTCTGCCTTCCATGCTCTTATTAATTTAGGTAGCTATTGTGAGAGCTCTGTGAATATCTGCTGAATTCTTGAAAATGTGATTCACTCCATGGAAGCACTGTGCTAATAATATTACATGGCCAGTGTCGGTGAAGTTTTGGCATAGAACATCTGCTGTGCTTTCTGAAGCGTGACACCCACAGATCATCTGTTTCAGCAGACCCAGATTATCACTAGTAGGGTTTTTAATAAGAACTCCATTACTGAGAAGCATCTGTAATGTTGCCTCCTTTCTAGTTGGAAACTTGAAAAGCTGAGTTGTTACTG
Source organism: Todiramphus chloris collaris (assembly GCA_025345505.1). NCBI lineage: Eukaryota > Metazoa > Chordata > Aves > Coraciiformes > Alcedinidae > Todiramphus > Todiramphus chloris. Next base: position 12,261,204 of record JANVCC010000048.1, read on the forward strand.
CATCTGATGTGCAGAAGAATGCCATGCTACTGTCATGTGGCATCACGGTCACTAATTGTTGGGCTGTATTCTTGTAAATTCTATGTATTTGCCTGATTTTTCTGCTTAGAGTTCTGGCAAATGAATACTACATCGCAGAAGTTTGTTGTAAAGCCAAGACACAAAAGAAGCAAAAGGCAGGTATGTGCCAATACTCTTGTTTTTAAGTAACGTGCCATCAAGTTTGGTTTGTGTCTGCGGAATTAATTTGTCGAGATGGAGTCCTGCTGTTGCTGCTGGTTTGGCATGAGATCTCTATATCAATACAGCTATTACAAACACAGGTATCTAATGTTGAGAAAATGTTGTTGGGTTCTCTTGGACATTGCCTACCTGAAGAGTCATAAAATTGTTAAATGCTTTTATTTTGCAAATGAAAAAGTAGCTAATTTTTTTTTTTTATCTTGTTTTAAGTAAAGAGTTTTATCGGAAGCTCCCAATTAATGAAACATTTACAAATATTTTTTTACATTGCAGTGGTGACAATTAGTTACTTTATTGCACTTGACTTTGATTTAAAATAACTTTCTAAGCTGAGAGTTCATTTGCTGTTCATTGAAGTGACAGAGCAGCTAAGTGCAAATGCTTGTCTGTACCCTGGAAAGACAGCAGCAATTCTTTGCAGTTTAGGATTGGAGCTGAAATGATGGTACAGGTCGAAACAGAGCTGGGTCAGGGGGTCTGAACAGTGCAGGGAAAAATGAAATGCTGAGAGCAGTGGGAGGGGAAGATAGCTTTAATGTCTTCAATTACTGCAAGCCTTGCAGAGGTGAAAGAAAAGTGAGACAGACATGAGTGAAATTCCAGAATTCATTCTTGAGGGTCTTAGGTGGTTGTCTACCTTTCTATAAACTAGCCATTTTTCTGCATTTTTAAATCATAATGATGTAATAATTCTCCTGGAAAACCCAGGAAAACAAGGACTCCATGAAGAATCATAGTCATAAATGCTCCTACGTGCAAAGTAAGCATAACACAGAGGTGAGTACTGTGTGAATTGACCAGTGTGCAAGTAAATAATAGAATTATTGCAGAGATTTTTCTTAAAGAATGCAGGAAAGATCCCTTTATGAAAAAAAAAGGGAGTTTATAGGTCACACAAGACATTTTACAGATACAGGCCCCACTGAAGATTCTCTTTCTTTAAAAAAATATAAGCTTGGGAGTCAAGGAGTTGAAAGACTTGATTTCATTGTTTAAGGTCATATAAATGTCCTGGTGGAGGTGAAAGAAGTTTTGAAAATGATGCAACTAAGCACCAGAGGTTTCATCAATACCTGAGACCCAAATTAGGACAACAGAAAAAATGTGTGCATGAGAAGTTTGATCTCTGAAGCCATTTGCAGTTACCAGTTACAATCTCTCTGTACTGTTAGACTCTCTTACAGTTGCACTCTCTCTGTAGGTTCGTCAGATTCCACGTAAAATTGAAGAGGAAACAAAATACATTGAGTTAATGATTGTAAATGATCATTTAATGGTAAGACTGACCCACTTCCTCATCTTACAGTTATTGTCGTTATTATTGCCTTGATTGGTCCATAACAGAAAACAATAAAGGACAATATATGTCCAGAATAAATTCAGTATGCCCTTAACAGAAGAGATTACAGTCTCATTAAACATTGATGAAGTTGCTTCTGAATTTTGGCAGGGTAATTTCACCAAGAATGCAACCAGGCCTGAATATCAGAAAAAAGGGTCATAGAATAAATCTGTCTGTCATAAAGTAGCTGATGTCAGTGTGATTTAAGGTGATGACTTTCTTTCTGATTTTCTTGAGTACTTCTCTTAGTTACAGCCACTCAGCAATGAATAATGCAGTTATTGCAATTGTCCAGCAGCCGTTGACAATGAGGAGAATAATAGTGACTAGATTTTTTTTGATACATCCGAATCCATATAGTGAAAATTATTTTGTTAAGCTTCTATACTTTCACTGGGACAACGTAAATAGACTTTGTAATGTAATGAAAAGAAACATAGGAAAGATGGGTGTACTGAAGAAAAAACAAGCTTATTCAAGGGTGTAAGGGCACAGAGTTATGTCAGTGAATATGATTAATAATTAATTAAAGGAATAGTAAAGGAAATGGTGAATTCTTTGTCACTTGCAGTCTTCAAATCCATTGTGTTTCTATAAGATGTGTTGCTGTCAAAACACAAACAGTAGGATTTGATCTTGAAGTAACTGGATAAAGTTCAAAGACTGGTGGTGCCTTTCTGGTGACATGAGTTGATTTTATGGTCCTTTATGGCTTTAAAATCAAAATATATCTATAAATTTTATCTACCTTTTCTGTAATGTGCAGCTTCTCTTCAGCAGTACACAAACTGGCAAAGATAGACATCAGAGTGTACAAGTAGTGTGCTGCTATACTTGGACAGCGTACTCCATCAGCTTAGTTTTGTGAGCATAGCACACACTCGGATTAAAATGGACAATACTTGATGCAGGATTCCTTAAACTGGTGTCATGGAATGTGATCCTGAAGACCTGAAGCCACAACTTTCCCTTTGGGTCCTTATTTGTCTGGGCTGATTTCCCCCCAAGGACAATGTTTCTTAATTTTGGTTAATTATAGATGCTGCGGGAGTCAGTCCACTTAGGAGTTTATTCTCTGAAGCAAATTTGAGTGAATGTCAGTGTCTGAAGAAGTCAGATGATTTCCTTCTGGGAGAATGAAGTGTAGCGTGCTCTGGGCCCCTTCCTTTTGCCGTGGCCTGGGCTAGTGCACGCATGTCTATTTGGATTACTCTCCGTGTGTGAAGTGGATGTGGCACTCCAGGGGCACTCAGCATGGAGCTGACACCCTGCAGAGTTGGAGACGTTTTCACCTTTCATCTCCCCAGGTGCTCCCAGAGGGAGCAGTGAACCTTGTGCTTCTCCCTCTCGTCCAAGGAGCTGGCTGTGTCTCACCAGTCCCACGGGGCTGCTCGCCTCTGCGAGGGGTGCAGTGCCCTCCTGTCTGCTCCCTCAGCTGATTCTCCAACCATGGCTTCCATTGGGAAGTAAAGCTTTTAAAACCCAGACAGTGAAATGGGCTTATAAATTAGTATACTGTAAACATTTCCATAGGCCTCCAATGTATCTCAGCATCCTAAAGTCTGAGGTTCAGTTGCAAATACAGACATCAGTAGTATAGTTCCTTTTGTTGCTGTGCTTCATTTTTCATTTAATTCCTAGCTTTTTCATTTCATTTTTTTCTGCCATTTTTAGCCTCACAGTGCTGTCCTGTTTTCTCACTGAGTGTACCTTCCCTATTTTTGCTGTTTCCCACCCACCCCACCCCTTCCTGTTTGAAAGCATGCCTTTCCTGTCCCCTAGTGGCTGGGCACTTTTTGCCCACTGAAAGTTCCTAACTCCCAGAAAATACAGACAACTTCCACTCCAAAATCAAGCACCATGGTTAAACATTTCTGAAAATCTTGGCCCTTTTGTCCTGAATTCTTCTACTATACCTGTGACTTTCATATCCACAGTGCTCATTTATAAGTGGATTTTGTCTGCACATAGGAGTACCTGGACAGCTCTCTTCAGGGTCATTTTATAGCAGTCATTTTATAGCACTGCATTACAGATTTCAGTAAAGGTGCCATTGCAGTCTGATTGCTAAAGTGATTTGAACCAGTTACTGGGGCATTATGAGAGTGTGAAACTGGAAATGAAGAAATCCAGAAGACAGCTTAAGAGACAGAATTGAAAACAAAATAGTAAATTGGATAGATTAAAATACGGGTGCAGGCACTTTTTGGGATAAAACCTCTAAAAGAGCCTCAGCTGTGGAAGTTGTGTTGCTAATTCTGCATTGGCACTAACTTTAAAATTGCCAGTAGTAAAGATAATAAAACCAATATGATCCTGCTCCTATAGCATTTTTTGGTAAAGAACTTAGGCTACTTTCCAAACAGGAATGAACAGATCCTCACAACAGCTGTTGTAAAGTATATAAGTAATGTGCATTTCTGAGCAGTTTTCTACTATTACTTATTAATATAACATTCAGCACAGAAGACCAAACCTTGCACAAGGGTTTTACTGATGATGTAGTTGCTTTTTACTTCATGCTTTTTTGGAAATGAAGTTTATTTTTCTGAAGTCTGTATATGTAACTTGTCTGTATTTGTTTCGCAGTGTAAAAAGCACCGCCTGTCAGTTGGCCATACCAACAGCTATGCTAAATCAGTTGTGAACATGGCAGATTTAGTAAGTATCACTCCACTAAATGTTCTTTTATGTATGAGATGAGTATATGGTTCCCCTGCCAATAGATGCAGGAGTTATCAGTTTATGGTATACCTAATAATAACATATGTGAAGATCACAAATTTTCATCTAGAACCACGGTCAACCACCTATAAAGCCTTTGTCTAATGTAAAGCATTAGAGGTTTTTTGTGGCTTCAAACATTAAAGTATCCTGCTGGATCAATCGCTTGAGTCTGAGTTTTAAAGAGCACCTCTAGATATGACAGTTTCTAACACAGGGATACCTATGTTGAGAACCTGAAACCCAAAAGACAGTCTGAAATGAGAATACACTAAAATTTCTCCAGAAAAAAGTGCATTTGAGTAAATGAGATAAAATAGGGACATACAGGTGGATTATGTGGATTATATTTGTGACGCTAAATTGGATGAGCTGCTGGCTCTTGCATCTCACCCCAGAGAAGTATTACTAGAAAAACAAAAAAGCAGTTCCCAGTCTTGAGAGTGTTAGATGTGGAGTATTAACCCCAGCATGATTCCTTAAATACTCCTGTAGAAGTATGTAACAGTGACAACTGTTGTTTTATAGAACACTGTTTGGTAGAAGAGAGCCCTTGTGTGTCACTGCCTGAATGTTATAAAAGACCCACTAACTCCAAATCTTTGAACTATTTGGAATGGTTCTGTAGTAATTTTTCAAAAATCCTATCTCCATTCTCTTCATCTCTGCTTGCCTAGGACCTACAAGGGGTCTTTTTGCAGGCTGAGAGAGCTGATTGAAGAATTTAGCCTAAAATTTAGGTTTTACTTTGTTTTCATGTCTTTTTTGTTGACTTTCAGGGAGATAAGATCACGTGGGAGAACCTAAAGTGTGCTAGAACAAGCTAAATATTGACTTATGTAAAAATGCAAGCTCTTAGAAAAAGGGGTAAAACTCACCTTTATTCTATTTGACGTAATATATTTGTTCATTCTGTTAATGTACTAGATATATAAAGAACAACTTAACACCAGGATAGTATTGGTTGCCATGGAAACCTGGGCTACTGATAACAAGTTCACCATATCTGAAAACCCCTTGGTGACCCTACGTGAGTTTATGAAATATAGGAGGGATTTTATCAGAGAGAAAAGTGACGCAGTTCACCTTTTTTCGTACGTAACCTCGTGTGATGTTTTTATTACTGGGTTTTTGTCTTTCCTGGGGGGTTGCTTACCTCAAGTGGCTGATGCATCTGCTTTCTGTTGTGTGTGTAATCCACAATAATTCAGACAATAACGTTTCTGATGGGGAGGTGGGAAAAAGTTAATGCACAATCTGTGTGCCATTGCAGCTAAAGGTTTGACTCTCATTTTAGTTTTAATGTACTGAGCCCAGCTGCATGTTCTGTAACCCTTCATTATTCTGTGCAGTTACGACTCTGCAAGCGCAGCTACCTGGAAGGTGATGCATGGTTACACCTTGGAGGTTGACTGCTTTGTCAGTAGAGCATGGACAGCCCTGCTGTATTATTTGAAAGTAGAACCAATGAAATTTCCTGCTTAAAAAGCACTATGGCTGCTTTATTTTGTTGAGTGACCTGCATGCTGCAGGATTCCTGATGTGTTTCACATCCTTGAAACAGTTTGGTCTTCAGAGAGACATGTGCTGTGAGAAGAATAAGCTAGGAGAAATGTTATTTTCTCTAAATGTCTTTATTGTTTTGGAAATAAAACTGATATAATAACATCTATCTGCAAAAATAGAGGAGAGGTTCATGGCTGAGACTTTTGACCCACCTGAGATGGGCCAGAGAAATTGCTGTGTTGGAGTCCTTATCCCTCTCCGCTGACTGATGTAGGAGCCTATATGAACAAACTTAGCCCAAACACCTCACTTTCACATGATGCTGGTAGGGTGCCAGGATACCCAACCCCAGTATCCACCCTCTCAAAATTTTTGCACATGCTTAGTTACTGTTGTTGACTTCTCCCATGAAGTAAGATCTGCAAGTGGTGCTTGCAGATTCTGGTTTCTCTGTGTTTCAGTTGTTAATCTATAAAATGGGAATCTAGTTTTCTCACATCCTTCATGTATCTTCTCTGGTGATATTGTAAGGTCTTTGGGGGAAGTCTTGTTCTGTGAAAGTTTGGTAGATTGGCTAGAACAAAGAGGGCCCTGTTTGCCCTTTGTCCTGGAACTCTGGGTACCAGGGTAATGCTAATTCCAGTGCTGTCCATAACACCACCACCAGTAGTGTTTGAGGTATTGCATTCATAGATTGTTTACAAATATCCATGAGTGGACACGGCTAAGCTGGGAGGTGAGGTTGGCTGGAGCAGTAGTACAGTGGTTACAAATGAACTTCATCAGAGTTAGCCTGCTGTATTGTTTCTTGATCTTTTTCTGTTTTCCCTTAAAAAAAAAAAAAAACGAAACACTTTTGCTGCAGCTCAGCTGGATCAGTGCTCCAAAGTGGAGCAGAGTATATTTTGTCCCCCGTAACTGGCAGTCGTTCATGCTGACGTGGTCAGCACCAAAGAGATTATTAGATTTAGGTTCAGAGTGCATCTGTCCCTTGGATGAGATTGGCTGCAGTTCCAGGGAGTTTTCACCTACCTCTTCATCAGGGAGCCACTAAGGCATCTCCCATTGAGTTTTCGACATTGCCCAATTAGACACATGCCTTTTGACTAGTCTGCCATGCGTTGGCAGCGTGGCAGCCTCTCCTGCGCTCTCTCTGTAGCACAGGCCAGCAGAAGTCACTTGCTGCAGTAGTATGTCCATGAACAAAAGGCTAGTGACAGTCAGGTGGTTTGGCAAAATAGTTCCCTTCTTCTTATGCTTTCTCATATTAGGTAGTCTTGAGAAGGAGGAGGGAAGGTGGAGTGCCTTTTCTGGAGATAATTTGTCACGTGAGGTTTGTTAGTGATTATCTGGTTTTCCCATTTTGCTTTCCCATAGTTTGCAGTGCAGTGGTGGCAAGTAGCATTTGCAAATGCCAGTTTCTCATTTGGGAATCAGAATGGTAAATACTGGGATGGATAGGTGCAAAACTCATGGACTGAACAGGGCAAACTTTCTTTTCTTTTTCCTTTTTGTCAAAGGGGGAGTCGATTTCAGAGCAGTCGAAGTGGTGTAGCCCACACTGGTGGAATCTGCTCCTTGCTTAAAGGCGGTGGTGTGAATGAGGTAGGTGGGGATACTCGTAAGTGCAAAAAGTGGTGGAAGTTTATCTGCGCAGAATTTATCAGCACAGACATGTTCTTCAAAATATCTTGCTGCTGCTTTGCTGGTGCAGTTTTAGTGCAGCTCTGTAGAAGGGATGTATCAATGAAGAGTAATGAGCAAATAAAGTCAGATATGGATTCATATACACTTTTCAGCAGATTCTGCAATATTTTGTCATTCATACTTGCAGCCACAATGGAAAGAAAGAAACAGACTTTCTCTTATTTAATTTATCCATAAGTCAGTGTTCAGTTTTCCTCATTTGTCTATTATCTAGCTGCTTTGTGCATCTGATTTTGCCTTTTATTGCCTTGAAATGAGAGAAGCTTCTCTTGTATCTGACTTACCTGTACATAACTGATTATTCTTCCTGCCTTTCAGTTTGGAAAGCCAGATTTAATGGCAGTTACCCTGGCACAGACCTTGGCCCAAAACATTGGCATTTTCTCAGACAGAAGAAAACTTATAAGTGGTAAGTTTCTTTGCTTTTTCACTCTGACTCAAGAGAAAAGAAAAATTAAAAGGTGTGGAATCTCACCGGTGTCTCTCTGATACGTATTTCCCTATGCTTCTCACAATGCTGGACCATTTTTATTTTTCTTGTTATAACATGGGGAGGGACTGACATGTCATTGGCTTTCCTCTGTCTAAATGTCGTGATATCCCCCTGCCCATAATTGCTGGCAGCATGGTGTCACCATTTCATTAAAAATAAATTGGAAAGGTGTCTGCCACTTCCACTTACTTCAGGGAAATTGATGTCACACCCACAGACTGAATGGCTTCCATCTTATGGTGCAAAGGTAGAAATATACATTATTAGACCTGGGCCTGGTGAGGAGCCACCTCAGTCCTGTCATGCAGGATGGTTTTGACAATATATTTTTTTTCTTGTTTGCCTTGATTGAATTCGTCTTGTAGATTACCCAAATCTCCTGTATTTGCCACCCTACTGATACCATTTCTCTGCTGTAATCTCAACTTTATTCCACTTTTTTTCTGCTTAATATTCAGCTTCTTAGTAACCTGTATTTACCTGCAATGTTTTAATTCAGATCTCCATGCCTCTTCACACACGGCCAACAAGAACCTCACCCTCCCTACTCCCATGTTGTATGAAGTCCTAGCTTGATGCAATTAAATAAAAATACAGTTTTGAAACTATGTAGATGATGAATTGGAGTGCTTAGTTATTGCATCATGAAGAATTTTGTGGCTTACATTATAAAAACACTAACTATACTGAGTAATAAAACTCTGCCTAGGTGGATTTTGTTTTCAGACATTGTAAATGCAGTATATAAAGTAGAGATACATCTGCATGTAAAGGTTTTTGCAGTTCGTGTAATTTTATTTTGAAAAATATTCAGAAATGTAAGATGGATGCTCTATGCTACTAACATGTTCAGTATTAATTTCCCATCTGCATATTATTAACCTGATATAGGGGCAGGGTAAAAGTGAAAATTAGAATAGTGGTGATTCCCTTTCTTATGGCTAAGCAGAGGGGCAGGAGACTGTTTTGGTGGGGAGGTAGGAGAATGCACCTGTTGGACAGAGCTTCATTTCCTTTTTAATTGTACCTTAAAATGGAAGCAATAAACTTCTGTTCACATATTACAGTAAGGCACATTGTATACGAGCAAAGCATACGTGCAGAAATATGCACAAGACATAGTTTTGATGTCAAAGGGCTAAGGCCTGCAGTCCCAGGCAGCGTGGCAGGGCAGAAGGCTGGGCTGGCCTCTGCCTGCCAGGGAGTTGCATGGGGTAGGGAGGCAGGCAGGGAAGGGAGGAAGAACAGAGGAAGAAGCTGCTAGATCCTGCTGACCTGGCTGATGTTTACTGACCATTTAATGCATTTTTATGTGCGTTATTGTTTGTTGGTTTGTTGGTTTTTTTTCAAGCAGAGATTTCCCCAGTCACATTAGAATAGTTGAAGAAGAAAGAAACAAACAAACAAAAGAAGAGTTAGAATGATATTTTTTTTTTTTTAACTCTGAAAATTTGGCAATCAAATATCATGACACAGAAGAAGGCAGGAGAGCTGACTCATGATTTGCAAGTGCTGGAGGCTGACACTGCTATTTCCCCTAACTTCACTTTAAGAGAAGGAAAGAAAAACAAGACATATTTTCAAAGCTCAGGGTTGCTTAGAATCACCTGTAGTTTTTGAAAGAAAGCTTGTTAGTGTGTACTGGTACACTTAAACTGAGGTGTGCAATGAACCAGTAAATTATTATTTTCAACTCGTGTTTAAAAAATGAAATGACTACAATGTGGATTTTGTGATAAGAAATGTATTATTTTGGACTCAAAAGTTGTAATTTATTTATTTTTCTATTGTCAGGTGAGTGTAAATGTGAGGACACATGGTCTGGATGCATAATGGGAGACACAGGGTAAGGCATTTCACAACCTCTCTGGGCAGCCTGTTCCAGTGTTCTGTCACCTACACTGTGAAAATATTTCTCCCTATGTTTACATGGAACCTTCTGTGTTCCAGTTTGCACCCATTGCCCCTTGTCCTACCATTGGATGTCACAGAGAAGAGCCTGGCTCCATCCTCCTGACACTCACCCTTTACATATTTATAAACATTAATGAGGTGGCCCCTCAGTCTCCTCTTCTCCAAGCTGAAGAGACCCAGCTCTCTCAGCCTTTCCTCATAAGGGAGATGTTCTACTCCCTTAATAATCTTTGTGGCTCTGCACTGGACTCTTTCAAGCAATTTTCAAATAGAATGTGAGAGTGAGTCAATAAGAAGATACATGAGGATTTTTTGGTAACTGCTAGTTTAGCTCACAAAGCACCGTGCTCAACAGCCAAGCCCCAGGACATTACAAAGAAGCAGAAATATTTTTAGCTTCTCTTCTCCTGCAAGTTTGCTGTTGAGTTGTGGGAACAAACAACGACACACCCTAATTCTTGAAATTTTATTATCAAATTTCTTAAGTATGTCTCATTTTCAGTGTTTCTGTTGGAATCTTCCATTTATATAATTTTTTTATACCCCAGTTTGTGTGATAATGTTATAAAAACTGCTTCTGTTGGAGGTTGAGTATGCTTATATCCACACGTAATGTCACTGGAGAGATTTAGATCTAATGACTAGTGAATCAGCAAACTTTTGTGCTAGGAGAAATTTGGTGCTTTCGAACACGTATTCAGACCTTAAGTCTTCACATTATAGGCCTGCCTTTTGTCCTGTGTATGAATTAGACTATAGTCTAGTTTTAGATATAGACAGATGCTCCAAATTCTAAATTTAATTTCAAATTGACCTGTAAATTTTCACAATAGCTTTGTGGTCAGAGCACTTGTCTATGTTTAGTCTGTGCCTGGGGCTAAACTGTAGCAGTTGTACTATCACCTAATGATCCCTCACCAGCTGAGGAGAAGGATTGTGAAAAGGAGAGAAGACTCGTGAGTTGAAATGAGAACAGATTTAATAAACCAGCAAAATATTAATATAAGTGCCAATATGAAGTATACAGAGTTACACTCAGCCTTGTGAATGAATGGCAGTCACTACAAATGGGAAGTTCTTGGGATCAGAACAATATGACCCTTGAGTGGAGGAAGAAGATTTCCCCTCAGCGGACTTCCCACTTTTATAATGAGCATGATGTTCATGATATGTAGGATACACCTGTAAGCCAGCTTGGGTCAGCTACCCTGGCTTTTGCCCCTCCCAGCTTTAGCTCCTGGCTGACTCGAAACTGCTAACAGCCTGCATATTATGACTGGCCTAGGACTGTAGCCCAGCGAAAGCAGGACAACAATTTTGAACAAAGCAGCATATTTTATTGGAAGCTCTTTCAAAGTATGAATTTGTGCCTTTTTCACCTTGTCTACCTAAAAACGTACTAGATGGGATTTTTCTGAATTATAGTATGTTAAAAAGCCAATCTGAGAAGCATTCTTGATTCATGTAAAAGTGATTCCCTATCTAATGGTCTTTAAATTCTTTATCTGAAGTCCAAACCTTTCAAATAATTAGTTACACACAAAAAACTTGTATTTACTTAGCTTCTCAATGAAGTTTGGCAATTCTCAGAGTCTCCGTAGTCTTTAGACATAAATCATAAACACTAGAGATGGAAAAGGCCAATTAGGTTTTACACCCATCACTCCTGTCAATGCAGGATTATTTTCTGCGGCATTTTTGCTAATATTTTTTTATCCACTGATGAGCTGATACAGAAAAGCCCGTGAGACTCCAAAATCTGCTTGCAGCATAAGAACTTTAATGACAAAGTACTTAACTATAAGGATCACTTAATTTACTCTGGGAAGAATTTTTTTGCTGTGGAAAGGATCTGTGCGAAGATGGATCCATCTCTGCATCGTATTGTTTTTAGATGGTGCACTGTGCCTTAGATGAGCACTCTGTATTTATTCAGAGGGGACGTCATAGAGAGAAGCCAGAATGTTTGCTGATGTTTGTTAGAAGCGTGTTTTAAAATGGCATAATTCTATTAAAAATTCTGTGGGCCAGGAGAGCAATTTCATCTAGGAGGGAAATGAACTGTGAACAATTGTTGTCTCCTGCAGTATGTACGGGAATAAATGTATTTCTGAGATCAGGCCGATTAGTGGAACTGGTCATGTTTGTGAGAGTTACACACCGTGTAATAAGATTTGTGGTACTTGGCATGAAGAATCTTAGGGAAATGTTTTAGACCTCTCACTTTCCATGAGCTATTTGTCATTGTTGAAAGTTCTTTGTCATTTACTAAAATTATTTATAAATTATCTTAGAGTTACAAGCAGATAGTCATTCTGATTCTGAACTGTAGGTTTTTGTACTTTTTCTAAAGTATAACATTATATTTCACTTCCTGTTCTGAAAAAAAAAAAGCAAATACAGTGTGAAAAACACACTAGAAAGTAATCCTGCTACTTTATTTCTGTGCAGATATTATCTTCCAAGCAAATTCTCCAAATGTGATATTGAAGAGTATCATGAATTTTTAAACAATGGAGGTGGAGCCTGCCTTTTCAATAAACCAACCAAAGTAAGCAGTACCTTATTACTGAGTATTACTTGTGTTCTATTTCTAATTTAGGTGAAACCAAGAAGAATGGAAATTATACTTTTGGGGAAAAAAAAATTCTGTAATTTTGATTTTCTGCCTCTAAGTTCTAAATTTTCTGGTGACATATGAATGAAGGTATCTGATTTTAGTTCAATAGTAGTTTGAAAATTATATTTAAGCAAGGTACCAGGAGTTACAAGTGTTGGGATATTCTCCCTGCTTAGAGAAGGCAGAGTTTTTACAGTGGCTTTCAGAAATGAGTTTGAAAACTAGGACTAGTTCTTCTAAGGCTGGAAAAGGCAAAGAGGAGAGAAATCCCTGAGGAATAGGAAATGGACTCTAGGAGAACCTTTGGCTGCTGGTCACCCATCACACTTCTCACTCCTTAGGTGCTGCCCACAAGACCCCTGTCACCATTGGCAGTATCTTTCATCCCCTGAACTGCATGTACTGGGGGATAAATGTGTCTAGTGAGAAGTACTTGGTTCATCTTATCCCTGTGTTAGCTTCTTCCAGGCCAGTGCATGCGGCTCTGCACAGCCCTGCCTTGTGCTGGGCAGCCCCCCAGATGGGGAAGGCTATCAAATCCCTGCTGTCCCCTGATCCTCAGTGTCAGTGTACCTTGTCTCATTTAGCAGTGTATGTTACCTCCCTAAAGACTTGGGCATGGGAGACTTACAGAAGCATTGGGACTCACTTAAAATGGCTGATGTATCCCCTCCAAATTTGTCTCTAAAGTACAAAATCAGAGGTCTTGCTGTATGAGTGTTGGAAATTAGAAGTGAGAAATATCTCTTGGGATAGTATTCGCCTTTTCTTTGCTTGTGTTGTCTCAGTTTTGGCCTCCTGATCAGGGATATTCACATGAAGGATGCAAAGAGTATGAAATGATTATCTGAGACGTTTAAGGGATATAAATACAAAACAAGGCTAAAGAAACTCCAGCCAAGTTGCAAGTGCTTCTACAATGAAGGATTTTCAGCAATGTTTCAATATACTTCTGCTGCATTTACTGCAACATGAGTTAAAATATAATCAGAATAATGATCTTGACTCTTTTCTATATATAATTGCTGTTGCCTTCTATTTAATTGGCTGTCTTTCACCAAGCAAAGGAAAGAGGCTCAGGCAGAAAGACAGTCCAACATGGAAAAAAGACATGATAACTGATGTTGTCACAGATGTAAAAGAAGAAAGTTTTGGAGTGATGCATGTGCCTCCTGGAGCAGCTGAGAAAAAGTCCATCTTCTGACAATCACAGAATTTCAATTAATGTTAGAGAGGGGAAGAGAAGGCATTGAATATGGATAAGCTGAGTCTGTTTATCTCTCAAAGGTCTCCTTTTCATGAAAGAATATTATTTAAAGTGGAGAAAGCACTGTAATTTGTTAATAAGATGCAAGATTTCTCATACTTTAAAATGCACCTGCAGTATAGAAGTTTGCTTTTTCCTATCTTATTAAAGGTGGAGGTAAATATTTGTGGTTTTATTTCTTTGCTGAATGAATCGTTTCCATAGTGCAATCTGCTTGTTTCAGCAATTGTTGTTTAGTGACATCTATCACTTAGGAAAAAAAAACCCAATTACTTTCATCTCATTTTAGATTGGCAGCATTTACAATTTTTTTCTGATGGCATTTGGAAATCTGAAAGTTGGATGTGGAAGTCAGGGTGATTTAGAGTCTTTTATATATTGTCGTTTGGGTTGGTTTAAATTTACTTCTTAATTCACAAGGCTGTCAAAGATGTCTTTCCTAGCAAGGGTGGTAAAACACAAACTTACTTTTGCTTTTCGAGACACATGAGGCAAAGAAAAACTGATGTGACAAGCTGCAGTGTTCAACAGTGCTCCAGCGTGATTCTGAAAATTACAGCGATGACTACTGACACTTTTCAAATGAATGCATGAGTTCTATGAGTTTTGGAGAAAAGTTATCCAATTTGCTTTTCATGGGTTTTTTTTTCTTCCATTTCGTATTTAGTTGTACTGCAGCAAATTGTCCCAGTGTAAGGCAGGACCCTCCGTTGCTGCCACCTACGTGTCTGTGTTGTGCAGCACACAGACGTATTGAAGAAGTTAATGTCTGGAAAAATACGTAGGAAACAGGAAGTTTTAACGACTCTTTAATAATTCTAAAAGATAATTGCTGGCTTTCATTTAATGTTAAAGTCTATGTGTACGTTTCATGCTGCAGTCAAATTTTCATTTCAGTAGGGACATCTAATAATAGCATGTCAGCCTGGGCCACAAGCCTCAGGCTGGTTTGTGTCACAGGGAAGTATACAGGGTGATGCCTCATCCTGTGGGCTACTGGCAGAAAGGCAGCAGCCAGGGAGAAGTGCACTCCACACCACTTCTGCACATCTACAGTGATGTTCTTGTGCAGATGGCTCATAAGCAGAGTGGTTTCTGGAACAATCCTAGTATAACTGGAGAACTCAAGAAGACAATCTGCAAAATGTTACACACACTTAACATGCCTTCTCATTTATGTAATAAAAGCAACTATTAATACATATATATATATATGTTTTCTTGTGGCCAAAGTAAAAAGAATAAACAAAACAACGACAGACATTTTATTTTCTTTTTGAAGAACTTTATTTAGAAATTTAGGAAAACAGAAACAATGAATTTGTAAAGAAGAGAGTGGAAGTGTCCATTAGAAGAAAGTATAGAATGGATTCTATGTAAATAAAGGTGAATCTTGCCTCTGGGAAAGGAGGAAAGTGCTATTTGCAGATATACAGATTTAGACATTTTGAGTTACATTTTTAGTGGACAGGCTGAAGGGAAAGGGAGAAAGCCTCACCAGCTATACCTCTTCATCTGCCTGTGACACATGCTTGTGAAAAACTGCTGAAACATCCCAACTGTGGTAGAGGAAAAGTGAAGGAAAGAGCATCTGACTATGACAAAAACTGTCAAAGAAACCCAGCCTCTCCTCTTTCCCTCCATTTCTGAGCCACATGCTACCAGAGAACTTTTTTTTTTAAATGGCTGTTCCTTCTGAAGTTATAGTGCAGGCTTCAGCCTGGGACACAGCCCTCATCACTTGAATTCCAGAACAACAGCAATTGCAACCCCTGTGACAATAATGTGAATGTCATCTTGTTTTAAGTCTTTTCCTTTATTGTCACACGTTTGTTTTTGATTGTGATTTCTGCTCAGACTGAATCTGCTGTAAAAATGGCACTCATCCACAGAAGACACCACGTGACTCAGCAGGATTGTTGAATTAGTTCACAGCATTGTTTGCTCGCTGCACATTTCATTTGTGTTGTTTCTCCTCTGCTACTTCCCGAGTTGTGGGTACTGTTTTTCAGTTAATGCCTTTGGAGCGCTAGCTTAAAAGAGATGTATAGAGTAAATACAACAATGATTTGCTTAGGAGATACATGCCCTTTGATTTCTGATTTTGCCCTGCAGCTTCTGGATCCTCCAGAATGTGGCAATGGCTTTGTGGAAGATGGAGAAGAGTGTGACTGTGGGTCAAGAGCAGTAAGTGAAATGTACTTTAAATTAGCTAGATTGTACTTTAAATCAACTAGATTCTCCAAGACTTGGTGCTGCCCATCAATGCCGTTAACATTATGTGAAGGAAGACAGACAATGTTATGATCTTGTAGCAAAGGATTTATCATTTCTTACCTTTTTTTTTACCATTTTACGAGCGTGGGACAGCTTTTATATTTTATCACCAAATAAATTCTGAAGAGTAATAGTAATGGCTACCTGTGCAGAATCAGGCCTTAAAAGATGCTATTTTTTTAGGTGGGAATATGACTCTGGTCAGTGTAATGGCAGTATTTAATGATTGACATTGAGAAGTTAGAAAAATTATTTTCTATATTGCATAAGAAACAGCAGCTTCGTGCCCCACAGTGGATGCCTTTGTCTACCTCTAGGTGTCTAAAATCCTGGTTAAAAATCTATTGAGGTAGTATGCTACGACAAGAATTAAAGAGAGCTCGGGGCTCATCTGCTTTTCCCATGTATTCTGTTATAAGTGTGTGTGTTCCTCAGGAGTGTGCCAACGAAGGAGGAGAGTGCTGCAAAACTTGCACCCTGACGGCAGGCTCCCAGTGCAGCAATGGGCTTTGCTGTCGCAAGTGCCGGGTAAGGGCAGTGACTTTCACTGCAGCATCCTGGGAGGAACGCATCCAAGTGACTACAGGCACCACAACAGAGGTCTTTTTCCTTGCAGACTTTGTGGTTCCTTTTCTGAAAGCTCACCTTTTAAAATTGTCTGAAAACTGGCTTGTCTGAGGCTGTTCTGTCTTCTAGGCTCGGCTTGGCTTCTTGGGGTGTGGACTGTGATCAAATGCAGAGCTGAATTAAAGCCTTCTAGGTTCAGACAAGTTTGAGTCAGATTGAAGTTCCATGAGGTTTCATTAGATGTCCTTGTTTAAACACGCACATCTTTACCCCTGTGCCTTTCCCAGTGCCTTACGTGTTGCTCTGGAGTTGCCCCATGAGACTGAATGGAAAAATTGTACCACAGAGGGCCCGAGAGGAGGATATAGTAAAAAGAAAACAAAACAAGAACAAAACCAAAAAAACACAAAGCAAACGAACAAAACCGACAAAACAAACAAAACCAAATAAAAATAAAAACAATTAAAAAAAATCACGACAAAACAAACAAAAAAAATCAAAACCAAACCAAAACCAGGAAAAGGAACACATAGTAGAATTATTCAAAAGCGTTCATCTGAAAGACACCTGACTTCAGTTTCAGTTAGGTCTGCCTGTGTCTTCCTGATGTTTGGACTGACTGAAATCCCACTCAATAAAGGGAATCAAGCCCTGTGTAAACTATAAGGTATTCTTCTTAATATATCAGTAGATCGTAAAAGGAGGCTTAGCCAGATCTTGGCTGTAAAGGAGTCCAGCTAAATAGGACTTCAAGTAGTTGTTTATGTTCAATAATAATGATAACTAATGCTATTAAAAGCATGGTGTACTATGTGATATTTTTATCTTTTTCTGTGGGCATTTGAGGTTTTCATTTCCTTAGAAGGAACATTCATAATGTTAAAAAATGAAAAAGCACAGATTATGCTGGAACAGATCACATTTCCCTAAGCACATTCTTTTTTTAATGTAATATAAAAAAAAATTAGCAGATTGCCAGTGTGGGTGAATTTCGTTCAAGTTTCCAAGTCACATAGGCACCATATCAGAAAAACAATAAGCTTCTATGGACCTACATTTTTTTTGCCAATGAGGCAAGGGTTTCTTTATTTACATACAGAGTGGCAAGCGTGAGCCAGTGAAGAGAAACACATGCAGAACAATGTGTCCTTAGGAGGTGTTAGGACAAATCAAAAGACCATATATAACAATTCCCAAGCTTGTATACCTCTTAATACCCTGCCTGAAAACAGGAGTGAAGGAGGGGTTGCAAGCAAAACACGATTGTGTGTACATCCCAGCATCCTGTAGTGTTGCTGACAAAGTTCCTGTCTGCATTTTTTCAAAGACTGGAAGGTGAAAAGTAAGTTGAAGGCTGAGAAAGTACCAGAGTTTAGCTCTTCCACTGATGTGTGCCCACTCATACCAGCTGGGGAGTTAGCAGTTGTCCCCCAAAAAACTTATGTGCTGCAAAATGAACTGAGTATCACAGTCTTAAGAAATTTTTCAGGAAAAATGAGGGGTCTGTAGTATGTCCATGACCAGAAGCACTAATTGCCACTAAAGGAACGTCTTCCTGTTTTCACAGGTCTTGAGATTTAGCACAGAAGTCTTTAGCCAAAATGCCTATGTTAGGTCACTGGTACATTTTTCATTGTTAAATATCTGGTCACTTAGAAAATGATGTAAAACTGTACAGAATTCAGAACATTTATTAGTGGTTTCTGTTCTACAACAGTGGTGGGACATTGTAATAACCATAGTGTTCATACCTGGAGCTTTCCAGTGTTCTTCATCCCTATAGAAAAGATCCGGATCACTCTCGCTGTTTTATAAATAGTCACAAAAAGGTGCAATGACCTGGTCAAGATAATAAGCCACTGTAGTATTGGTTTGATAAAAGCCAGGGGTCCTGTGTCACAGAACACTTATTCTGCTTGGCCCCACACCCAATGCACTTGGAGGGGATGTCTTCAAGGGTGGTACCATTTGCACCAGTAAATGGCCTGTGGCTTGAGTGATGCAATGTCTGCATCAGGGACAGGAAAGTCTTCCCAGTTCAGTCAGCATGTGAATAATTCCCATTTTCTATTTTAAGGAAGTATTACTTCTAAGGTAAGATATGGAGAAACCAAGGCACTAACTTTGTCTTTTTTTTTTCAGTTTGAACCTAAAGGAGTTTTGTGCCGAGAAGCAGTGAATGATTGTGATATTGCAGAGAACTGCACAGGAAATTCCAGTCAGGTAATTTTATATCTTCTATCCAAGAGATCAAAAAAACCCACCTGTAATCTTTCAATCACTGTGAATGTTACTGTTTTGCATAGTAAGATATATAAAAAATGCACTAAACTTGCTGATACTGAAAAAAACCCATGATACTAATTTTTCATATGATTTCTGTTGTATACTTTGCTTCCATGGTTTTCTGATCTACGATATATTAGCAATTTTCTCTTTCTGTAGTGTTCTCCCAATATTCATAAAATGGATGGGTATTCATGTGATAACAAGCAGGTAATTACCACTTCAATTTCTTTTACTTTCTTTTTGCTTTTATAGATTGCTTTTTATAGATTTTGGTTTAAGATCTTTGGAAGACACTTAGGACAGTTTTACTAACATTCCCATGTTCTGGTTGCTAGTTGTGTTTTGGAGTTAAGCATTTAAATGAACAAGTAGAATTGTAGTTACCTTAATAGAAAGCATGTGACAAATCTGACAAATACATATTTTGGAGAGTCATGTTATTTGAAACATTGTCTGTATCCTTTCTTTCTAGGGTATTTGTTTTGGAGGAAGATGTAAAACCAGGGACCGGCAGTGTAAATATATCTGGGGTGAAAGTGAGTGAGTGTTATTGTTTCTAAGTTGGTTGTCGTAGAATCATTAGGGTTGGAAAAGACCTCTAAGATCACCAAGTTCAACTGTCAACCCACCACTACCATGACCACTAAACCATGTCCCAAAATGCCACGTCTACATGTTTTTTAAACACCTCCAGGGATGGTGACTCCACCACCTCCCTGGGCAGCCGATGCTTCACCATCCTTTCAGTATAGAAGTTTTTCCTAACAGCCAATCTAAACCTCCCCTGGTGCAACTTAAGCCCATTACCTCCTTTTTTGTCACTTGTTGCTTGGGAAAAGAGACTGATACTCCCTGCACTACAACCTCCCTTCAGGTAGCTCTACAGAGCAGTAAGATCTCCCCTCAGCCGCTGCTTCTCCAGACTAAAGAATCCCAGTTTCCTCAGCTCCTTCTCATAAGACATGTTCTCCAGACCCCTCAACAGCTTTCTTGACCTTCTCTGGACCTGCTCCAGCACCTCAGTGTCTTTCTTATACTGTAGTGCCCAAAACTGAACACAGTACTCAAGTTGCCTCCTCACCAGTGCTGAGTACAAGGGCACGATGACTTCTATAGTCCAGCTGGATGCACTATTTCTGATCCAGGCCAGGATGCTGTTGGCTTTCTTGGCCACCTGGGCACACTGCTGCCTCATGTTCAGCTGGCTGTCCACCAGCACCCCGAGGTCCTTTTCTTTCCAGCCACTCTTCCCCAAGCCTGTAGTGTTGCCATCCTCTTTTCCCTCTGTTTTTTTTTAATTTGGTTAACTTACTGGTGATTATTCTGAAGTCTTAGGTTTAACTTCTCATTAATAACCTATTAGGAATCCTATACTCTCATTTATTGATTGATTGATTGAAGTGGCTTGTGGACATTTTGGACCAATGAACCCTGGTCAGTCTGAACAAAATCTTAAAATGATCCTGTGTTGACAATATAAAACTTTTCATTGAGAACACTGCAGACTTTCACAGACCAGCTGCAGACCATTGGTACTGCAGTTTACAGATTGGGAAGCTCTGCTTGGTTTGATTGTTAAATTGCCATTTCAAAGGCTTTTTGAAGTCTTCATCATCTTAGAAGAGATTTGTTTCTGGTTTTAGAAGTGACAGCAGCTGACAGGTACTGCTATGAGAAGCTGAATATTGAAGGGACTGAGAAAGGAAACTGTGGAAGAGACAAGGACTCCTGGATACAGTGCAATAAACAGTAAGTTGGTACATTTAGAAAATAACTGGTATGAGATTTTTATCCCTGATCTTTAGCTGGCAAGAAGAGGATCAGAAAGCATCTGTACAGAACAGACTTCTCCTTGCCTTCTTCTGCAAAGCTTAGTACAGGAAATTCTGGAGGGAGAAAAGTGTTGAGAGGAGATAGTCTCTGACGGGAGACTTTTCCTTCAAGTTGCTTCTTGAACCATTGTTCAAGCTTGTTCAGCTGCTTGTTTCTGCCTATTTCTGAACCTTTCACCAGTCCTTATCAAAATACACTGTTTTTTCAGATGAGTTCTCCGTTCTGTCAATGCCATTTGAATTCTAGTCTTACCTATAGGTGAACTAATGTCTTTTCCCATCTTTCAGTGCAGGTTTCATGACATCACTTTGGTTCTAGAACAAATGCACGAATAAGAAATATTCAGTAATATGGGAGAGGCCAGAAAGTGCACAAGTCTCCACACACAAATTGTAAAGTCCCTTCAACAGCTGAATTTAACTTGGTGTCTCTACTTCCCTTATACGTGTCATATGAGAGTTTGTTTAAAGCCAGTACCTACTGCTTCTCCTCTATGGGTCAGTTACTTTGTCATAATAGGACATTGAATTAGTTTGATGTGGTTTATTCTTGACAGTTCCCTGCTTGCTATTACTTGGAGCATTTTTGATAATACATCTTAGAAAAAGACTCTCCCAGACTAAGCTCCAAGGAGAATAATTTTCTTTGGAATCAAGACATTATTTATGGGAGTTACTGTCAGTGGGAGAAAAGCAAGAAATAACCAACATGTTATGAAGCAAGTAAAGAAAATCACATTTTTTTGATCATCCATTTTCATTGAATTTTCTTTTCAATGAGTATCTGTTTGTTTTCTCAATGCAGGGATGTGCTTTGTGGATACCTTCTGTGCTCCAATATATCCAGTGTGCCTAGACTTGGAGAACTCGATGGTGAAATCACATCATCAATCTTGCATTTTGGAAAAGTCTATAATTGCAGGTAACTGGAAATCCTGAAAACAAAACAGGGACAATCAGTATCCATGGATATTGCATGGAATAGTGGCTTTCTCATTCCAAAGTGGAGAACAACTGTTTCCATTACAATTTTTTTTTTTTTTCTTATTAGCACATAACCATTATTCTAGTTCAACCTTTGTTATGCTTCAGAAACTTGACTGCATGTGGGGAGAGCAGCTGTTTTGCAGTCCTCTCTGTATAGTAGTTAATTTTGCCTGTAGATACATTACACTCTTCCTGGTCTCTTTGTTTTTCATTATTGAATGTTTGTGAAGTACTTAATGTACTCAAAATACTTAGACTTATGCCTGCACTGACAAAGCTAACCAGCAGCTTATATGTTTCCATATGTTAGCTGAATCCAAATCATAGGCCTGGTGTGTTCTCATAGCTTCACACAACTGTAAGATGAATCTGAGTCCTACACAAGTAAATTCAATGTTTTGTCCTACAGTAGCTCTTACACAGGAAAAATGATCTTTGTTTTTACCATTGCTTTTGTTTGATGTAGGTACGCTATGCTTTGGTTTATTTCATGTTAGTGGAACCAACCAGTGGGACGAATAAGCCAATACTTACTCCTTCCTGATCCTGGGCATAATATAATGCAGACAGAAATGAAGGCTGCAGCCCAGACGCAGTTTATCACAGCGCAAGTTTCTGGGGTCCTCTCGATTGTCTTGCAGTGGTGGCCACGTGAAGCTAGATGAGGATACAGACCTGGGCTATGTGGAGAACGGGACGCCGTGTGGGCCGAACATGGTGTGCCTTGACCATCGCTGCCTCCCCGCTGAGGCCTTCAACTTCAGTACCTGCCCAGGCACAACAGACAGCCAGATTTGTTCAGGACACGGTGTATGTTCTTGCACTCTTTAATCCTTTTGTATGTTTTTGCTGAGTATCTGGTATTATGTAGAGTACTAGATAGAACTTTCAGGAAGCCAGAAGTGCGACTCTAAAAGTCTTTGTGCTGGAGAAACTCTTGAAAAAGAAAGGGGGAGGAGGCACATAAATAAACATAATGCATACCAGTCAGTCAAGGCATCTTAAACAATGAGTCACAGTAAGTATTTACTAGTTTTGCAAAAATTTTGTCAATCTGTTTTTTTGCTATCACTTCTGGTAACTTGATTGATAGTTCCTCAGGCAATGTGCTGGAGAATATAAATGTCTTAAGAGTTTTTATTCCTGATCTTTAGCTGGCAAGAAGAGGATCAGAAAGCCTCTGTACAGAACAGGCTTCTCCTTCCCTTCTTCTGCAGACTTTAGTGCAGGAAATTCTGGAGGAAGAAAAGTCTCTGACAAGAGAAATTTGGGTTTCTGGTCTTCTAGATGCTCTTTTTAATTTCCTCTGTGTTGTGTCAACACCTGAGAAGGTTCAGAAAGTTGTTGGATTTTGTTGTCTGAGAGTTACTTTGCTCTAGAGAAGAGAGAGTGAGCTGTCTCTTGGCTAGTGGCAGCTTCTCCACTTGGTGCACAGGCAATGGCTTTTTTGTGACCCTGGCAAGTCCCTTTGCTCCTCACACAGTTTGAAACCACGTCCAGATCCCTATGGCTGAGCAGAGATCAGAGGAGTTGTTCTCTCATAATGTCTTTTGCCTTTTACACTGCATTAAGTCTCCCTTTTTTATCTGAAATTAATGACTTCATCATATTTCAAAAAAATAAAATAATTGAAGTTCAGAGTCTCCCAAAGCAATTATAAGTATATTAAATATATATTACATTAAAAATATATTAATGTTATTTATACGGAACATATATTTTAATAGAAAGTATATATACATTTATATCATATACATACATCAAAAATGGCTATATATTAAAAATGTTTTCCAGAATTTTGCAGGCAGTCAAAATCAGTGCTGGATGGCTGTACCTATACTGTAGGTTTTAACTATGGTAATAGATTAATATTATGATTTTATTCTGAGCTAAACTTTTGGCTGCAGGTTTGTAGCAATGAAATAAAGTGTGTGTGCGACCGATTCTGGGGAGGAGATGACTGCAGTTCTCGTATAAAAGATGATCTATTTTTTGATAAAGATGCCATCAATAAAGGTATGTTATTATAATTTTTACCAGTAACTGGAAGAGATTGGATTTGAGGA
Organism: Todiramphus chloris collaris; assembly: GCA_025345505.1. Lineage (NCBI taxonomy): Eukaryota > Metazoa > Chordata > Aves > Coraciiformes > Alcedinidae > Todiramphus > Todiramphus chloris. The sequence goes on from JANVCC010000048.1 coordinate 12,285,038, forward strand.
AGGTTCGTTAAGCAAAACTAGATCTCATATGCTTTTAGTTAGCGTACAGCGTGATGCACCATTAGGAACCTCATTCCGTTCCCTTCCTCCCACAGCAGAAGCAGTTGGTGTCTGTGACTGAGGTCACAGACCTGGGGTTTAGTGCACCTCTCAGGCCTGGTATCACTGTGTCCAGTTGTACCTTGCTTGTCCCAACCACCTGAGTGGCCTTATAAAGGAGATTGATAGATTAGGACAAGCAAAAAGTTACCAGGACTTTTCATATCTAAATGGAAAGTTAGTATTACAGGACTGCTTTTGTTTGTAGAGACAATTTTTTTTATTACATGGCCAGTATGGAGAATGTTGGCACACAGATTATAGGCTTTTACATTTTTTGAGTGAAGATTTTTATTCATCTTTAGTCTTGAATACAAGAAAAAAGATATATTGTGGGGAAAATGCGGGTGTAAATGTTTTTCGTTACAAATCCTGTGAGGGGACAGATTTACCATCTTCCAGAATGTTTCTTTTGGTTAGTTTATTAAACTGTGGGAGGAATTTGAGAAAACCAAACCAAAACAAGTCACTTCTATTCCAGTGTAAGAATGTATTTGCCAGGCAGGTCATAAGGATGTAAGCTACAGCAACTTAATACTGATGACATTATATTGTCATACCTTGCATACCTTTCCCATGTAGCAAGAGTTGAGTTAAGGGAAATGGGACACAGAGACAGTGATTTACAAATTATCTTTTTATGTCCATGCTATGCTTCAAGATTATATCACTGATTTCTGTTCATCAGCCTAGTACAAGTTGTCCAAGCAGGTTTTTGAAAGACAGTGCATTTACTGTTTTTGTATATTTTTCTCCCTTTCTTGTGTTTCCAGGTGTTATTAGCACAAATATAATAATAGGGGCTATTGCTGGCACCATTTTAGTGTTGGCTCTCGTTTTAGGAATAACTGGTTGGGGTTACAAGTAAGTAAATTGTGTTCTTCTTAATACAGTTAAAAATACATTTATTTAATCTGATAGCTGAATGTGTTATGAAAAGAACAATTCAAACATAATCTAAAAAATCCAAATTGGATTATGTTTGTGCAGTGACATTTTTATAGTATTAGCATTTTTCAAGCAGTTCTTACATGTGTATGTGGTTTTGGAGAGCTTGATCCAGGTTTGAATTTTATGTCTTATTTAGTTGTTTCTTTTTTTGGTAGACAATCAGATTATGATTTTACTGTATCTGACAAAGGAAATACAGGAATACAATCTGATCCCATTATAAATCTCTCCTAATGATAAAATAAATTTATCAAGATTAAACTTCAGACAGTCAGTAAAGCATTTAACCATAGGCTTCCTTAAACAGATACTTACATTCAGTCAGCTTAACCTGAAATTAATTCAGGCATGTTTTTCAATAAGAGAGAGATCTGTAATTTGCAAATAAAATGCAAGTTCTGTCTTGGTGTAGAGCTGTCAGTGTTCCACTCACTGAGAGGCAAAATAGATTATTTTAGCCTGACTGATCTTTTTCAGTTTTTCTCCTTTTGTGAATTTCTTCTATAATCGGCAGGGATTGGGGTTTTTGCATGTGTTAAAAGAATATTCAAGGTACTTACTTTGTCACCTGTGTTTGGGTGAGACTGGCCCTTGAAGTCCTTCCTCCACAGGTCCCTGGCATGCCTGGGGGGGCAGGGCAGGTTCAGCTGAGGGCAGTGCTGTAGTTGGGACACAGCCCCAGCAGTTTGGCATAACAAACTGGCACATCCCCCACTGGTGTCAGACTGAGGTAGGCTGAGGGCAGATGAAAAATATGTAAGAAAGGAAGCTCTTGGAAAAAAGCATGAAGATTAGGATAGTAAAAAGGTAGGTTGTGCTGTCATGGTGGATCACCCTTAGCTTCCATCAGTATCTGAAAATCTGGACTTCTACTTTGAGTACAGCTCCAAAAGTTCGGAGCTCATTTTGAGATCACATCTAGCTAGTGGGATTAGTTTCTGGAGGTGAAGGGCAAGAGTGCACCTTCCACAAACACCTTCACTTAAACTCATCATTAACTGCACCTCCAACTCAGCACTGGCTTTTGGCATCAACATAAATGTGTTTTCCTTATTTACTCTGATATAGTATGTTTGTGAGTATGTTTATTTCAGAAGTGTTTTCTGTAGAAATATTTTGAGCAAAAATTTCATTCTGCATACATTTTTTTTTCTCTTACTGACCATATATACCTGCATACTGATAATTCATTCTTCTTTCTTTCTCTTTTCTTTGTATGGAAAGAAATTACAGAAGACAGAGGTATGTGATAAAAGTTGTAGAATGTGTATGAGAAATCCTGAAAATAGCTTTTCTTCTCTCTTGCTCATTTACATGCTATAAAGAAAATATAGTGATCACTTTATTTTCCTTACAGAAAATATAGTGATGAATTATATTTTGAAGAAGTATTTACTTGATTATATCAAAATGATATTTATTCTATAAAGGCATTGATTGAAATCCTGATTTCACTGGTCTCAGTAGTAAATATAATGTTACTTCTGAGATAGCCTGTTTTATTTAGGAAAACAGGAGAATATTTCCAGTAAGAGAGACTGAAAATCTGCTATTAGAGATGAAAGTGTTCTTGAGTGGCTGAATATTGAATAATTAATATTGACATGATATTCAGGGACCTTTTGAGACAAGTGCATTCCTGGGGCTTCTTTGCAGTTAAAAATACAATGCATTTAAATTGCTGTGCAAATTAGGAGCCCATTCCTTGCCACCACCCTGCTCAATTGATTTGTAGCTATAGCACAGTATTGTCTTGAGCACAGGACTAAGTGTTCACCCTTTCAGACTTGTGGCCAAAACCCCAAAAGTTCCTTAGGACTCAGGATTGGGTCCTGAAAGACCACCTCCTGTTCATCAGCCATCTGCCTGGTAGACCTCCCTTCTGGAAAGCAGTTGGCTCTTTCCTTGCCTAGTCCTCCACATATAACAGGGTTTCTCAAATTCTCCTGTTTTCTGCCTGTATCACCACCTCTTGGTCCAAGCTGCTACTGTGTTTGTTGCTGCTGCCTGTTAAGCTTGCTGTCCGTTTCCCCTGCCTGTGTAGTGCTTTCTCAGCCGGGCTCAAAACACTTGCAAAAAGCAGGAAAGCTCTACCAAGTGCTGGTTGTGTACTAAAAGTTCAGATAGGTGGCAGAAACGGTAAAAGGAAAAAGGCTAACCTATTGAAATCAGGCTTACAGAGAGGTTGGTGGGTTGTAATTGTTACCCGGTACAAGGAAGACATAATTTCAGGGTTTGGTGCTGCTCAGTGGCACACGATGTATCTACGAGCACAGGCTAACATGGCCATCGAGTCACTCTACTGTGGATGTTTCAGTGTTGGCTGAGGACAGAGCAGCCAGAACCTCAGAATACAGTAAGAGACCACCCCATACATGTTCACCTTGGAGTATTAACAAATCTAACTCCTCCAGTTCCTTCATCTCCAGGAACTAGTGTATCGAACAAAGAGCTGAGTATGCACTCGAGTCTGCAGCTGTGCCTGTGAGCATGGGCAGAGTGGAAACTAGTGTAAGCTGATGCTTTTGAAAATAATTATTATATTATAGGAATAACAGACATCCACCAGAGTGTCCAAAGACTCCTTTTTTGTTTTTTTTCTCCCAGTTGTTTACAATTAATCCTTAAGTAAAGATTAAAAGAAGCCAATCAGGTAGTTTTGAGTATTACATAAGTAGTTGTATATGGTAATACTAGTCAACTGAAATGAGTCAACTGAAAATAATAAAAAGCAAATCAGCAAGGATTCTGCCAGCCGGGATAGTGTGGCTTAAAGGGCACAACTATGTGGGAGAAGCAATTTCTGACAGGTTAGTGAGAGGACAGTTTGCTGGAGAAACCCTGGGGAGCAGAGCTGACCATACTGAGTCAACTCTGAACACACCGATGTACCAGCTGAGGAATGGGGCAAGAACTGAGACTCAAGAGGTATTAGAACAAAGAGCACGGAAGTACTGTGTTATACTAATAATTTTTGTGACATATTTTAAATACTTCAAGAGGATTAGAAATTCAGATTTGGGAGTCAGAGAGCCCAGATCAGGTCTGTAGTTGAACACAATCTGAATGTGAATCAACCTTCTGGTAAGTGTACATCTTAATAGGGGCAGACTGAAGAAAAAAGGCCTTTCAAAGTGCAAGGCTGAACAGATGACAGAGCTATGTTGTTTTGGCTATGATATAGACAATTTTCAAAGTAGGTAATTGTACTAGGGAGGATTTTTCAACTGGTGGAATATTTTCATGGCAGTGAAATATTCATGGCAGTTTTTCTGCTGGCAATGAATTCACCATCTGTAAAAAAAAAAAAATTGCATAACTTGATTAGGACTTTCTAATACCTAGATAGTTTTATGTACCAAAACCAATCTTCTGCTGCTGGAAGAGGATAAACTGTGGTCAGATGCATATGGCATTATTTTTATATCTCTTGGCAGACTGAATCTATTGTGGTAATCAGAAGTAGCTGAGAACCTCTGACACTGGTGTTAGGTCCCCTGCGCAAGAGAATAGTTAATTAACTGGAGGATTTTCTCCTCCTGAGGTTTAAGCAACTCAACAGGTTGATACTCTTTAATTCAGTAATGATCACAAAAATTACATGGTAGCCAGCTATCTCAGAAGGACAAAAAAAGCATTCACTTTCCTGAACTCCTTTTTGATCCAGGCATCCATTCATCTCAGGGTGCAGTATTTGTACTGCGCCTGGGGATACTTTTCCCTAACCAGATCAATGAGCCATTTGAAATGTCTGAACTTGGTTATATAGTGTCAAGAACCACCAACTATTAACTTTGAAATCTATGATCAGAGTTTATCAGTGAAATGTTCCTTCTTTTCCCCTACAAAACCAAATAATCCACTTTTCTGCACATATCAGGAGTATGTGGGAGTTTTCTCTCAGATGGTTGAATTACTTACTAATAGGTTTATTGTGTGTGGTTAACAGTTTCCTCAAGGATCGCTAGCCTTTCCTCTATTTCATTTAAACTAATATTTGTGCATGTTTGTGTGAATGCTGGTGCCTGTCATGTTTTCTGACTCTACAATGTTTATTATACTTTAGACAAATACCCCAGGGAGATTATGTAAAAAAGCCTGGAGAGGCCGACTCTTTTTATAGCGACATGCCTCCTGGAGTCAGCACAAACTCTGCATCTAGTTCTAAGAAGAGGTCTGCTTTTCTGTCGCATTTTCAGATTTCTACCTGTTCCATCACCCATTATTCCATTAGTCAGAACATTTCATTGTTTTGCAGCAGGTTTGATTCTTTCTTTCTTCTTTCTTTGTGGAATGTTTGAAATAGCATCCTTTGTGCTTTGATTACTGATTTTTCTCACATGCCCTGAGCTACTAATTATTACCAACAGGCCGACAGAAGCAAGTTTTCCACTGTAAACCAATCTTCGGTTAATCAAATTTTCATCATGTCTCTTCTTGAGAATTGTTTTCAAGTAGGCTAATAATAATTGCTGGCTCAAAGAAAATCGAATAAAACCCCCACATTTATCTTTAATCATGATCATGTAATCAAAGAAAAGGAGCACTGTCTTGATTCAATAATAATTATAAACTGTTCAATATAAATGTTATTTTTATATCTTTCTTTAGTCAGTGTCATTAGTTCACGGAGTTGACCTAGACTTCTGGATAATATTCTTGCTGTCTCACATTAATGATGATGGAGCTTACATTTTATGCCACTTACTTGACTGATATACTAAATTGTTACCAAGTGTTGTATTAGAATACTTGCTGTAGTTTTGTGCTTGCTATGCTGAGTAACCAAGGAGGGCATTAGATTTTGCCCTTGGTCAGATTTCACTAATTCTGTTATTATTCCAGTTCTTAAAAAAAACCCCAACATTTCAAAATGAAGAATTCCTTGAAAAGCATTGAGAATCATTTGTAATTTCTAAGGTCATTAGGTTGTGATGCTCACCATCCCTCTCCAGCTGGAGATCCAAAAACAATTTATGAGGTGCACTATGTTATGGAAGGGATAGACAATCCTGAACGGCTTCATAAGAAAACTGCAGTTCTCAGTTCTTGTCTTGCTGAGCAGTCTGTAACTGCAGTTGATGAAGCTATTTTCTTTGTTGTTATTTCAAAGAAAGTAAAGAGAAATTTGTGGAAAGGATATGTTTGCAGTGACATTTGCTGTTTGGGTATAGCAGCCTGATCCTATATGCAATTTCATTCAGTCTTTTCTACGGAATATGTTATTAGAAAAACTGTAGTAGTGATTAAGTAATGGTTTCTAATTTTAAAATTCAGCTTTTTAGATGTGTGAGTGGATAAATTATTTTTTTTCAGGGAGCAAGTGTTAATCTTGAATGATGCACTGTTTGTGTTGGAACATCTTTTCTCATTTGGATAAAATTTTGAAAAAAAGTCTTGGGAAAGCAAATTTTCATAGCTTTGTGTAAGCAGGTTCAAATACCAGTTAAGACAAAAAAAAGTTTCTTTAAATGAATGTCATTTAATGTGTTTCTTCTTTCATTCAATATCTGTGTTTCTTTTCATATTTCATTTCTTTCACGTGTCTCCGTTTATTTTTTGTTCAAAAAGCTAATGGTTTCTAAGGTCTGTCTGTACTAGAGAGTTTTGTTGTTCCTCACCACCAGTTTGGGTATGTTGTGCCACTGTCGAGTCTGGAAAAGTAAGTCTGAAAAATACTCCATTAACATTGTGGAGCTGACATAGTCCTTCCATTTGAATACCCGGAGTGCTATTTCCTACCTTCCGAGATGGTTTTCTTTTGCTCTGTGTGCAGATATGAACAGAATCTCTTGGGAGATGGTAGAGTAGCTGGGCCGTTAGCTGCCTGGGCTTCTCTGTGTTGGGAAGCACTATGAAGTGTTACTTGGTATTCAGAGGATGTTCAAGGATTTAGACATGATTTTATGGTAACTCTTGCTGTTATGAAATAGCAAATACCAAAACCAATATATAGCAAGACATTCCCCAAACTGAAAATAGACCTCCTCTATTTAGGAGGAAAATTATTAAAAGAAAAAATCTGTCAGTGGATCTGTTGTTTCTCAGACCTTTTATGCTGTATTGAAGTTCAAATTAATGAAACCCTGTAGACTTAGTTCAATGTGGCTGTGATTAGCCTGCTCTTCTGGAAGCTGAAGAGTAGCTCTCAGATACCATTCCTCCAAGTAAAGCAGAGACTGAAAAATGCAAGAGTATCCAGTCTTACAAAGGGCAGAAATAGTTCCTTTAAGCAAAACTTTCTTGTAATAAATAAACCATCTACTCTGACAAGTTTTCATCTTCCTCTTGTTCTCTTTTGGAAATAACGTAGATCTCATGGCGAACAGCTGAGCAGCAGCTCTAGTTCAACAAGAGGGAGCCTGTTGCAGAATGCCGTGTGTTGGACATTGCCACACAGAATTCTTGCTCTTACAGAGAATGCGAGAGGAAGCAAAAACTTCATTTTGCACCAAACATCTAGACAGAAAGACTGGTTTTCGCTTTGAGCTCATCGTTAGAAGTATATACTGTAGTGACTGGCTCACAAAGTATAATAACATTTTGAAATTAGCCAAAATGAGGCTGAGTCACCCCTCTGCTGGAGCTACCAGCTGTGGGAGGATGTCTTCTGGGCTCCCGAGACTGGTAGCAGTGAGGTGTGGGAAGCAGTCCAGGCTTTCCTGCAGCAGCATGAGGAGGGAGTGGGCAGCCTGCAGACAGGATCTCCTTGACTGTGTGATAAAAAACCTTGAGATGAGCACAGCTGGAAGAACATCTTCCAGCTAAGAACTGGGGCAGAGCTGCAAATCCACAGGAAATCTGGTGTGCGCTGGTGTTTGTGCTTTCCACAGCAGACATGTGAGAAAGCAGCGTTGGAAGCCTGGCTCTTGAGTGTGGGCACACTGAATGAGTTAACCAGAAAATCCTGGATGCTCTGCTAGTGCAGACAGACCTTAAGCTGTGTTATGTCACCAGCCTTGGGAATGTGACTCTGAACCGCTGAGTTAACATTGATGTGAGACAATACCCTTAACAATAACCACATCTGAGCCCTCCTATTCCAGGTCAAATGGATTATCTCATTCTTGGAGTGAAAGGATCCCAGAGACAAAACATATTTCAGACATTTGTGAAAATGGGAGGCCTAGAAGTAATTCTTGGCAAGGTAAGTGTGAACCTCTGTGCTGGCCACAGTGGAGACCCACCTCTGGGCCATTGCTGCTCTGCTGAAAGTTTAGCTAATCTTAGGACAGCAGCACAACTCCTTAGAATTCTGCTAATTGTTATTAACCTGGAATTGGGATTTAGCAGCACCCTATACAAGTACCTTTTTTGCACAGTGTTTTGTCACATAGAAATGACATTTAGTTTCTCCCATTCCTCCAGTGTGAGCTAACATGAAAAACAGGAAGAAGTCTATTCACTCTTGACAGCCTCTGTGATTTTATCAGTCAGTCTTCACTGTTTTTCTCGAAGTGTAGTGAAATGAAAGCTGAAATTAAGGATTTTTTTTCCTCTGCACAATTGCAGCAAAAAGTAGAGAAAGATCACTTAGGTGTCAGGTTTAGCTGGTCTGACTGGCCTGTGACTTTTAAGTGGTTAAAGCTAATGAGGTAACAACTGCTTTGCTGGGGATACAAAAAGAATATACAGTTTGGTGTGGGACGCAGGTGAGTTTAAAGTTATTTTACCTTTTACTCTCTGTCTTTATCCTTTGGTTTTTTTCAGGCAATATAGGAGGAAACAGAAAGAAAGTCAGAGGCAAAAGATTTAGGCCACGGTCTAATTCAACTGAGTAAGTCTGAACTTATAAAAGCAAAGCCAAAAAGTACAGTTTTCCCGTTTGTGTTTTGTAGATGGAGATTAAGAGTACTGAAAAGTAGACAGCTGCATTTTTGCTCTGTGGCCCGTTCTGATTGCTGATTGATAATCTGATAACTGGGTTGGCTAATGTATTTCAACCTCTTATGTATTCTCTAAAAATTAACTATCAATTTTCTTTTTTATGTAGGCTTCCTCTCAGTCGTTCCCATAGCAATTCCCAATGATGGTGGCAGCCTGCACCATCACTGCAGGCTTTTGTCTACAGTAAACTGCCATTGCTGAGTGTATCCTGGTTCAATACTGAATTTCTGATAACCTGTTTCCTACCCTTGTCTTCACATTGGGTTGGGCCATTGCAGAGTTAGAGATTTGTATCTCTACGTACCTGCCTGGAGGTTTTAGGAGAGAGGTATCTGTCTGCTTTGAGAGTACCCTGAAGCTTATCATTGTAAGCCTGAAACAGCTAGTCTTGAGTAAGCCCTGCAAAAAATGGATATGAGAGTCCTTACCAAGCAACAATCCCCAGACTTTTCCAGTATGGCTTAGAGTTGCTTTCTTACTGATTTATAGGTTACATTTACTGAAGAGCCCATGTGTTCAGTGCTCCCCATAGGGAAAGAGCCTTTCTTATGTATTTAAGCCTGCTGGTTCAGGCTCCTTCCATGAATAAACAGTGAATGGCTGGAAACATAATCTCTGGATTTTTCAAGCACTGGCCTGCTCTTGCAGCACTAACACCCCATGGGAGTGTCCCCTTCTTTGACCATGGTGGTGATGACATGCCCTTTCCCCATATCATTAGCACTAACTTTGCAGCTCTGTGGGCAAATGGGCTTGATACCAACCCTGCTGGAAACTAATAACGCTAACCCCTCTCTGGACCCTGCTTTCTTCAGTTTGGGGATTTTGAGTTTGTTCTGAAACTTTTCTTCCACGTGCAGTGCACTGTCTTGAGGTGAGTAGGCTCAGAAAGCTTCGTAGAGAAGACCCTCTGTTACAAGTTACAAAAATAATATTTAATGCACATTGCAATTATAACATTGCATGGTCAAAATGGCAACATGGAACCAGAAATGTTAGCCTTAGATACCTTGGAGGAGTTTATCTGTCAAGTGCCCTTGTGCTCTTGGTCTTTGTGCTGATAAACTCTTACTGAAATGTTATCTTATTCATTTTTATTTTCTCCTTGCATGAAACAGTTTGATAAAAGCAAAATTAGTCTGACCAAACTGCCAAGAATACAAATGAGATTGCACATTCTTTAGAAACTTGTCCTGTGCTTTCCTTCATTTTCCAATTGTATTTATTAAACAAAATTTGTTAAAAAAAAAAAAAAAAAAAAAAAAAAAAAAAGTTTAAATTAATGATGCCATTATTCTGTCATTCGGTGGAGGTGTACACTGGGGCTGAATTGGTCCATAAAGAATGAAAACAGAGCAGCTCTTTTTAGCCTAGAGTGAACGTAACTGCATGGGAAGGGAATTCTTTCCAGTAAAAGCAAAACAACCCAATGGGCATAGTTTGTTCCTCTGTGCTGCACAGCTGGTATATTATACGTTTACTCTAAGAACTTTGGAGCATTAGATAAGTGGGTAGACAGAGAGAGTGTGAGTTTGAAATTCTTTTCCCGGTAAATTTTTTTTTCTCTTTTAAAGGTCCCTCTGAATTTACACCTAATTCTCTGCTTTCCTTCCTGCTGCTTGCTATGGTCTCCCAGCAGCAGCCCTGGTGCTGGAGGAAGGAGACTTGTACTTCCCAAGGGCTGTGCAGCATCCTGTTAGGGATGAAGCACAATGTGTGTGTTCCTGGGAGAGACCTGCCAGGCAGGAAAATGCTAATTCTCCTGATGATGTCTATCCTGGACTGCATGGGACTGTGTGGTTTGTCTGAGCCTCCTTGGCAAGCCTTTGGAGATAGAGCTCCCATGTGCTCAGTTTGGTGGCAAATGGGGAGGATTACCAAGGGTGCACAATGGCTCTGGTTAGAGAGATAATTTCCTTTGCAAGCAGAGAAAATTGTCTGAGAATGATCTGTGGCCATCATTTACTCATTTAGGAAAACAAAAAACAATGTCAGGTGCTTTGAGGATGGCTCAGAACACACGGAGGCTTTTCCCAGACAAATTTATCTTCTTACCTTCTCTGGGAAACGTAGAAAAATATTAAAATCTGTTTTGAAGTGGGGGACAGCATTTGGAAGGTCCACCAGTGTGGCCTCTGGGAGTCCAACGAAGCATACTTGTTGAGATGGAAGAAAAGGGGTAATACTGGTAGTCTGTTCATAGTAGAGACAGTGTAGTTAGCCACTAGAAAATTGGGTTCATTCGTGCCATACCTTGTGTAGTATTCACATTTTTTTAAGCAAGTGTGCACTAGTACAGTTGCCTACAAAAGTATTCTGCATACGCATGAGTGCACTAACTGCATAGAGTGTGCACAAGGAATGTTTTGTATGTAGCTGAGCACCAGATAGAGACTGGTGCCGTTATTTAAGCAAAATTTCTTAAGCACAGAGCAAGGTTTGATCCGTGGAGCCCTCACGAGCAGCACTGACAGGAGGGTTACAAGCACACTGGGCAGCTCCTGAAAGACATAATGCTCATGCCTTTGTGTTACCCCCTTGTACCTAACAGGTACATGTACAAAGCTTCTGCTAAGGCTGTAGCTCTGTGGAGACTGCTAAAGCTCCTTTGGGGTGCTTTTAATGTTTTAAAACAAAATATGTGTTCTTTAACAAAGGGAGATGGTTCAGTTCATACCGAAGAAATGCCAACAGGCCAAATCTTTCTGCAGTTTTTGCAGAAACAGTGTTGATAAAATGGCCTGATAAAACAAGTTCTCTATTAAAATCAAAGAGAGTTATCCAGGAATGATAACGAGACTTTTCTGAATAAGCTGGCAGTTTAATTGGGAGCTCGTCTTAAAACAGGCTCCAGGAAACATGAGTTTTGCCAAATAGTGATTCTGACCTTTGTTTATTTGCACTGCTTTTCCTCTAAGCATTTGTCTTCCTCGTTGTTGTAACTGATACGAACATCTTTGGCTTAGACTTTCTATTATATATTGTCTTTTTGCAGCAGGGTAACCCATGCATCTGAGCCTGGGCTTTCTCTCGCCCACCAAATCCTGGCCCAAGGCATAAGCCCAGGGGGTTCTGACCACCCCCAAACAGGGAGTCGGGATCACAGGTCAGTCTCACCTGCCCCTGCATTCTGGGCTGCCCTTTTATCCCATGAAAAGTCCCCTCCCTCAGTATACAATAGTTTCACTGTGACTGCTTGGAGGTGCTCCTGCTGATGCAGCGCTAGCTAACCTTCCTCCTCACCAGCCTGAGGAGTATGAGTACTTTTGAGCCCAGGTCTTTTGCCTTGTTGCATGTTGCGCTACAAGCCAAACGGAGCTGTTGGGCTAGCTGTAGGCTTACGTGTAAGGACACCTGAGTTTGAAAGCGGAATTTCTCCCTCGAAGAAAATGCAGATTCTGGCCATCGCTAACGAACATGTGGCCAGGAAGATCAGCCTAAGAGCTTTCTAATGTTATCCTGTGGTGGTCTGCAGTAATTCGACTTTAACCTTTCTGTAACAGATGAATTGAGGTGGTGAACGACGGTCTGCAATATAACCAGACCCAGCAACATGGTTGTGCAACAACTGCATGCTTTGATACCACCTTACACTTCATTTTCTAATACAGGAAGCTAGATTGGGAGTGTTTCATGGTTACCAAAAGACCCCTTCAAGTGAAAAAATGCATGTCAAAAGTACTGCAGCGAGTACAAGAAAATTTGTAGTTGCACCTACAATTAAAGCTGAAGCAGAAGTTGATTAGTGTCTGGCGATGCTGGCATCAGCCTGTCGTTTCACTTGCAGTTCATCTGTTGCTGCGCTACCACTTTTGATGTTTTCTTTCTCTAAGAGCCCAAGCTGGAAAGCATAAAGCACTCCTGATTCCTGATAAATAAGCGAGCTGAGGAAGCTACTTAGAAGCACTTGTGGCTGAGGGCGAGTACTTTCTGAAAGCTGTGGCTGTGCTTGTGCGGGGCGGGGAAAAGTTCCAGAGCAAAAAAGGAGCAAAGGAAGTCGAAAAAGTGCTGCTGCTTTTGTTGTCAACGTGGTTTGAGATGTGGTGGGGGCTGATGGACATGATCTGGCCTAACCTTTACTCATCTGAGCAATCCCTTGCGAGGCCTCTTCCCACGTGTGAGGTCACTGGAGTCACTCTCATAAACAAGGCTGGCAAGAACGGGCCCAGAAATCTCTAAAATAACCTGGAGAGGAATTTTCTTTCCCTTTTTCCTTGGTTACAATTTGTTTTCTATTTCAGAGTGTGCTATTCTCTATTACATAAAGGTGGTGATGACAAATAATCGTTAAACTGCTGCCATTCTTATACAAGAGCAGACTTTAAATTGGACCAGGCAGACTCCAGTTTCTACATTGCCCTTTTTTCTTAACATGACACAGGGGGAGGAATTTGTTAATCTTGGTATTGGGGGCTAAGAGAAACTAGTTACAGAAGAATGTTCTTCTTCCCTGTCAGATAATTCAACACTGTCTTTATTTCTTAGTTTTCAGGTACCTAATATGAGTATGCAGCTCAGAATTTTTGCATAGAAACTGTGGTTTTGGTATCAAGATTGCTTCTGTAAAATGCGAGATAACTCTGCAGCTCACCTCCATTAGAGTTTCTTGTGGTTCTACCAAATTAAGTGATCATTGAAAAATCAGAGGGTTATTTGCACATAAGTGTAAAAATTTCCACTGTAGCAGCAAACAGTTCAAGCATTTTAACACACTGAGGCTGAAATTCATTCCTGTAGAAAGGGCCAAGCCCAAGTTTCTGAAGCTATTATCTTGTAGTTTATTCTATGTGGGTGCAAACGTGTGTCTTCAGCAAGCAAACTGCAGGATTGGAGCCAAACTGCCCCTTCATACTTACTCTGATATCATGAGAGGAGTTCAAACCGTGCGCTTAATGCTGGCCCTCTGCATAGGAGTGAATTTTGCCCTTAAGACATTAAAAGAATTATGTATCCCAAAGTGTTTCAGATTAATCAAATATATAACTTGTCCTGTAGGTCAGATTTTCTCATGCAGTTGTACACGTTCCCTAGTCCTCACCCAACATCCATACTGATTTATTTGCCATATTCACTTGCATTTTGGGGATGAAGACATCCTTGCTAAGCTTGTGCTGTGTGTTCTCAGATTTTCTATTCTTGTTCTTCTGCTTTCTCTGTTCCTTCCATTGCTTTCTGCAGGTATTTAAACCCATGGTTCAAAAGAGAATATAATGTAGCTAAGTGGGTAGAAGATGTGAATAAAAACACTGAAGGACCATACTTTAGGTATTTTGTAAATTAATTCTATATCATTTTTAAGAGCTGTTCCAGCATATACAAATATCTTGGGACTCCTACCTTGTATAAATCAATACAAGTTACTTTAGGTGCAGAGGGCCCCTCTTCTTTTGCTGCATTTTGATGTCTGTTTTTGGCTTCATGTGCAATTTACAATTCTTTTCCTGAATGTTTTAATGAAGCCATTGAAAAGGGTGTGTGTAGTGCATGCGTTCCCACCATCATCTATAGCTTGTAGTAGCTTTCTCATCATTTTATGCCAAGTAGTGTTTTATGGGCATGAGACATATTTATCACTAATAAAGTAGTATTAACTTAACTAGAATGTAATTTACTGAAGCAAGTGGTTTCATAACACTTGGACTCTACTCACTGTCTTATATAGTGCATACTAAAATTTAAATGAAAAAAATAATAAAAAGTAGTGGTATTTTACATTCATCATATAATGAAATAATAAGTACATTGTAATTTGAAAATTAAATGTATGAGAATATACTCTGTGCTCTATTTATCAAGCCACTAACGAATCTAATGCAAATGAGTGTAGTGTTCAACCAAAAATATCACTTGTTTTTGAGAGGAAAAAGTGTGTATTATTTGATATATTCCAAGTTGAAGAGAAGCAGCATGCATGAGGCTGGCCTCCCTGTTGTACGTGAATCAGGAGACTGAGAACTTTTTAGTAGATTCCCAAATGACACAATCCCACACCTGAGACAGAAGTTTGCATCAGCTGAAAAAGTCAGCTAGCATGGGAGACAATGGAAGACAATTGATAACAAATGATAGAAAACATGAAAGAAATTGATGAAGCTCTAAGTTGACATACCAAAAATGAAGCTGAAAAAGAATTGTAGAAACACAAAGAAAAAGAATACAAAGCAAAATCTGTAGCCAAAACTTTGAAGGATGGTAAGAACGAGTAAATAGAACCTTAACAATCATTTTGCTGCATTGGTAGACCTAATAATAATGCAAAAGGCCAGAAATATGCCAGGTGTATATTTGGGAATAAAAATGTGATGGAGTTCTATCACAAGATGCTAATGAAGCATTTCCCAGAGTAGTACTGGCAGGTACTAAATAGCAGAGTGGGAATTTAGTCATTTCTAGAATTAAAAATGCCACAGAGTCTTAAAAGAGCATAAAATCGTCACTCTTTTAAACCATTTGTGCTTGCTTTCAAGAACTCTTAAATCGCAGAGTAAGTTACAGGAAGGCTTTCCAATGAACAAATAGGGCAAGTGTAAATTTAAGCCTGTCAGTCCTAATCTCAGTCCTGAACAAGGACTAACAATCCCCGACACAAGAATCCAAAGTTTGCAGGAGGTGGTTGTGATGTTGCCAGCCGATATCAGCCAGGTCTCTGTTGGTTCTTGGGCATTCAGACAGGGGGTACTGCAAGTCTGGTAGTCCTACTGCTGCTGGTTTTAGCACTGGGATACAGAGTCCAGTTCTGGTGGCCAGCATTTTCAAGAACTAGGAGGTTTAAACCCTGAGAAACCTTAGAAGGGACTGCAGGGCTTCAAGCTGTTGAG
The DNA here is from genome assembly GCA_025345505.1 of Todiramphus chloris collaris. Classification (NCBI taxonomy): domain Eukaryota; kingdom Metazoa; phylum Chordata; class Aves; order Coraciiformes; family Alcedinidae; genus Todiramphus; species Todiramphus chloris. The sequence goes on from JANVCC010000048.1 coordinate 12,300,793, forward strand.
TTTAATGGAGCAACTAAATGCTTAGCTGCTTATAAAATACACATAGTTGCATATGGAGCAAAATCTTTGTAGGAAGACCTTTAGACTGATAAAGACTAAAAGTCACTGGAAGGTGAAATTAGGCAAACAAACACTAGAAATGAGGTGTTTTTATTAGTAAACCTTTTCCTGTAGGTGTCTTTCAGGGTGTTTGTATCAGAAGCCCTGTGAGCACAATAAACAAAGACATTGAAGGAATATGAAGGTAGTGCTAGTTTAAAATACGTCGCTTTAATTGGCTAATTAAACAGGCTCATATTCTTGTGTGGATTCTTCTGATTTAGTTTTCATCTTTTAATATCAGTATGTCTTGATTTAGTAACTAGATTAAATTGATGGGGCCGTATCTCGCCCCTGAGACTCTTCAATTGTTGCACTGAACAGGTCACCTACCTAATTGTATTTCACATAAGCCAAGCATTTTTTTGCATTTAGATAAGGATTATTTTTAAGGGCTGTGTATCAACAGAGATGAAACATAAAAATTTTACACTGTAGAAGCTTAATAATTACTGCCTGAAGCAGTAGCTTTAGAAATGAGAAAGAAACTAGGATAAATTTAGGAACCTATGTGGCCTAATTAATTGAGGTAATCATGGGGAAGTATTCTGCAGGCATACCATGGAAGGCAAAGGAACAAATCTTCTCCCAGGACAAGTTGCTATTGTATGAGAGTTTCAACTGAACAGTTTCTTGGCCAAACTCAGGTGCAATTTTGGTTAATCTGTCACGGAGAGGAAAACATTGTTCCTAAGAATGATGTGTCTAAAAATCATATGGCTGGGTTTTGAGCCTGTGAAGTGATTCATGAACAAAACAAATCTTGTTTGGTAAACCAGAAAGTAAGACTGAAGTCAGCCTGTCCAGCCTATAATGCGTTCTAGGAATCATAGTCCAGGATAAGGTATTTACACCCTATAATTAGCTGATTAGTACTTTTGTAGCTAATCCTTGATTTGTCTTTTCTTTTAAAGACAGCCTGAAAGTAACACTGATGTTTTACTTGTCCCCCTATAGTTTCAGGACCAATGTGTTGATGACCAGTGCTGTTGCAGGTAGAGTTGAAGTAGAATTACAAAAAAACACAAAAATGCTTCTTGTCATTCCTATGAATGATGCAATTTTCAGAAAACAGAGATACGAATTACAAAGACTTTATCAGGTTAAAAAAGTCTGTATAAATCAGAATTTCTCTCTGTTGTCTGGTGTCCTGTTTTTTACTTTTTCCTAGTCTACAAGTCTAATGGGTATTGCTATATAATTACCTTTTATTAACGATTATAATAATAGTAGCTGGTGTCTCTGGTGTGTAAAAGCTCCCAGCTGTGGGATTCTCTTCAGTAAGAAAATAATATCTGTAAAGAAAAAAAATCTTCATTTTCCTGCTCAAACTATAGGCTAGATTTTAATTTTATGTGCCAGGTCATAGCAATAAATGCAGTCAGGAAACCTTTCCCTGATTTCAGTTTTGCTGCAAAGTGGGCTGTCTTACCACTGTGATACTTCTGCTTATTTTATTGCTGCCAGTTACAGTGACTGCTGCACAGACTGACCTTATAAAACATGGTTAAGGATTACTCAAAATCCTCACTGAATCTTAAAAGACTCAGGAACCATGGTGGTATCAGATAATAAACTGTCAGGATCCCAAAATGTGGCATTTCCATGGAAAATTATACCAAAAAAAAAAGAGAAGATGGCACCTACTGAAGCACTGAGCTGCCTACATTTGAGTTAATGCAAATACTTACTGTAACTTAGATTCTGTTGGAGTTGTTTAAATAGAAAAATAGTTTACAAATAAGACAGGTTTTTAGATGGAGACTCAGGACACATACCCAGAAGGAAACTGGCCATGCCGTATCAGAAGGGCACTGGCAAGGGGCATGGAAGGCAGGAGACAACAGGCTATCATTTCCCTCCTATTCTTAACGTGCTTTGGTGTTTTTGCTGTCTTCTTACTCAACGTTTTTTTTTCAGATCCTCCTCAGCTGATGATTAGCCAGAGTTGGCAGTGCTGCTCTGCCAGGTCCATTGGCTTCCTCTGTGAGGATCCAGCTGAGGCCAGAGCCGTGTCCAGCCATTAGCTCCCTGCTGTTGCTGAGGCAGCTTTAGACCATGCTTAAAGGAAAAAAAAAACTTTTCCCCATTACAACCAAAGCAAAATATTGTCCTTTTTGGCAGAGAATGAAAAAAATGGCCTGTTGATGTCAGTAGGATCAGGGTTTCATTTCAAGAGTTAGACAGAATAGTTCATTACAGCATGTGAATGTTTGCTTCTGAGGCATTGCTGTGCAGTACTTGAAACGGATGCCTCCAGTCACAGCCTTTGCCTCTTCTGCAGCCCTCCCCGTGAGCCGAGCTTTCTCTCTGCTGCTGCACTTTCTGAGGAAACGTGCACATCTTTGGTTTTTATAGGGAACTGCATTTAAAATGTTAAAATGTATAGTGACATCAGTGTTTTATTAAAAGACCCTAACTTCCTAATGTAGGATAATTTAGGCTGATGATGTCCTAGAAAGAGCTGAACCCATGGCAGGGGTCAGGTTATGCTGATAGTATCTACTTTTAGGCTTGAAATGCTTTCACCAGGTTGAATGTTAAGTGAATATCATTAAATTATTTCAATCTGTGAAACAGAATCAAGCACAGCTTATAAACAGTTCAGATCTATCAGAGCCACCTACCTTGAGTTCAGCTAAAATGACACTTGAAGTCATAAGGCATTCAGTTGTGTGACGAGGTTACACATTTCACTGTCTCTTGTGAGCAAACACTCCATTTAGGTGATGAGCAGGTAGGCTTCTGTCTGCAGGAGAGCATGGTGCAGCACGATGTCCTCCTGCTGCCACAGTGTTTTGTTGTGAATCACATCGCGGTCTCCCCACACTTTTAGTTTCAGCTTCCAGGACAGAAAGACAGATGTAAAATGGCCACTACATCTCGCTTTCTGGTCAGAAATCAGAATTCTTGCAGTGCATTGAGGTGCATGGCTTCATTTGGGGTTGGCAGTAAAATCTCCGAGTCTCTGTTATGACATGTACAAGGCAGAATGCAGTCCTAGTTTCTTGTATGCATTTCAACTGGAAGCAGCATTTGGCATGAAAGCTAATGGATTTGATAGCAGGAGAACTAAAAACCCAGTGAAAGCTAAATGGATTCCACCCTTGACCAAAACTGCGAAGTTTTGCCTACCTTTAACCCCAGCATTACCTGCAAGTGTCCCTGAATGCTGTCTTTTTTCCATCCTGTAAATGAGAAAGGTCACGTCTGTCTCTTTCTCATTTAAAGTCTATGTAAATCTGGGATACACAGCACATACACAATTGCAGGGCATAACCTGAAAGGTGATCAAAGCCACCTTGAACAACTACTCTTATCACACAAGACGCATTATAAGATCTGTGAGCATACCCTTGATTGTGATGTGTTTTCACATTCTCCGTAGATGGCAGTAAAGACGAAAAAACCAGCATGTGACTGTGTAGCAGAAGTAAGTGGCAAGGCCCTGTGAGGGGAGGGCAGGGTCATTTCTGTCAGTGTGCAACTGCATTCTCGATGTATTTGGCTGTAGCTTTGCACATGCAGGTGAGCAGCAACGTGCACATCAGTTAGACGGAGCTGAACTTGCAACACGAAGCGAGTTTTGAGAAGGAGACGTAGGCAGCCACACTGGAGGTCTGGGCTTCAAAATCTTTTGAAAAGGCAGTGTTGTATTTGAGCTGTGGTGCAAAACTGCCTTGCTGAAGACTCAGTTAGGGATGCTGGTCAGAGGACTTGCTGTGCAGGTAAAACGTTCAAGGTGCCCTGTCTTTGTGGAGTATCCTTCCAGGATCACCTACTTGGGCTGATGGGCAGGTAGATTGGCTGTGGCTTTCCCTCTCACCATGGCCTTCTCTTGCAGTGCCTGAAACGACCCATGGGGAGAGCTTGTGGTGTGCAGGAGGCCATGTGCCTGGGATGTGAGGTGTTTTCATTCTGCGTGCCACCTCCTGGCTGTGGTACCTATCTAAGCAGCTTTCTGATAGGGTTTGCCAAATCAGATCTAACACACACAATTCCTTACTTCTAATCTCCAGGTGCATTGCTACAAATTTAAACATAAAGATTTTAGTCTACTGCAGCTGTGGGGCAAAATTTGTGAATAATTGGATTACTAATAATACGTAAAATCTGCTCTCCTTATCTTCCCTCCTTCCTCTCTTCATTTTTTTTTTTCGTTCTAGATCCACTAATAGTTCATTAGTGTTCCTTATGAATCCAAGTGTGGGTAGAGATGAGGGGACGTGTGTGGGTAGTGAACAGCAGGGCACTGTTGAGAACCCTTCCTTGGATTTTTTTTTTTTTTTTTTTTTTAAGACACTATTTTCTTGCACATGCATTTTGGTGCCCAAATCTGTGATGTTGGGCATATGAAACCCTTGTTTTATACTGCAGTAGCTGCTTGAAATGTTCTTCTTGAAAATATTGATGTATGTCCACTTCATCTTAATGGGTTATCAAAGTGCATGTGCTGAAGACGTACTCTTCCATGTTTGGATAATTATACCAATCTAAATCTTGAACTTAGAGGCTACCACAGGAGACATTAGAGCATTGTGAGGCAGACTGGAGAGATCTCACCCTATAATTTCCATTGACGCCTTGTTGCTCATGGCTACCATCAGTCATTGTTTGTATGGGAGACAGGAGAGTGTGCTGTTGTAGGGAGCTACAGACACAACCAAAAAACCCAATAATTATTTAAAGGTAAATTAATTCCACTTAGTAATAAGTATACAAAACAATTCCACACACAAAAGAGTCCCTGCCTTGTCTGTAATCCTGTCTAGATGAAAGGAACTGATCCTGCAAATCCCAGAACCAGGGATGTGAGGCTGTCTGCCAAGGGTGACTCCTATGGCTCCTTGGTATCAGTGATGATGTTCATCACTGGGGTCTACAGCTGCACAACACACAGCCCCCTGCTGCATTTGAGGGGCTTGGAAGACCTGTCTGTAGAAACTGAGGGAAACCTTCCATCTTCAGGGACGTGTTAAGTTCAGAGGTAGCAGTGTTCAGGGAGGGTCTGGGTGATGTGCCCGCACTAGTGGGAGACCTCCTTTGAAAAATGCCCTCAGTCTGCAAAACAGAACAAGAAGGCCAGGGTAGCTCAGTTTTTCTACTTGGAGAGTTTTTCTCCTTTTTATTCTGCCCGTATTTAGAGCCTGATAGGAACCTCTCAAGTGGCAAAAGTGAAGAATCTCAAAACAGAAGCATAAGAGTTTTTCTTGGGTATAAAATTTCAGTCAATAATGTGCTGCTGCCTTATTGACATGAAAAGAATGCCTTTCATGTGATACAAACATTTACTTGCTCCTGCTTACTCTACTCACCTCGTACAGAAATGCTGATTGCCATTGACTAATCAGTCCATTTTTGTATATTCTCATCAGACTCTTTGGCTGGAACAATATGCACTGTATGATGCTTGCATGTCTAATAATTTGTTATTAGCACTTTGTATATGCCTTTGTTACTTCACAACTAACAGTTCAGCCTCCAAGTGCATGCATTTGTGTAAATTAATGTGTTATAAAATAATAGATTTATTTGCTGTGTTTGTATCAATAGAGGAGATGTGTAAGATATGCATAAAGACACGGATAATTGCCACTTAGTCACTGGCAGAAGGCATTGTTCAGCTTGTATTTCTACAATCACTGTTTCTATTTAGGCTTCATAATGCCATGTCGATCTTTTAGTTCTGCGTTTATTCAACTGCAGATTTGCTTTGTTACTTTATAATGATTAATTACAATACCATGTAAAACAGTTTAAGAAATTGGTTTTGTTATGCAATACAATTCTACTAAGAAGTAGGAAATCTTTTTTTTTTCTTCCAGTGTTCCTGAAAGCTATAAATACCTTTATTCATATAATGAAATTATTAGACTACTGATGAAACAATTTTAACCTCCCAGTACTGAGCTATTAATAAGCTATATACTTGGTTCTGAACCAAGCTTCAGAGTAATGGCAGTTGCTGTTGCAGTGGTAGGACCCAAAGACATCACATTTATTTTGTGTGTTTCAACATCTCAGGACACTATCTCCTGCAAAGTCTCCATCTTCATCCACTGGATCTATTGCTTCCAGCAGAAAATACCCTTACCCGATGCCACCACTTCCTGACGAGGAGAAAAAGGCCAACAGGCAAAGTGCCAGGGTATGTGTCCCTCTTCTCTGTCTGTGGACATTACCCTTTCCTTATGGAAAGGTAACCAACTGCCAGTTAAGGAAGATATGCAGGGCTTGCATCAAGCACTTGCAGACTGAGAGGGTTTTACTTCCATGAGACCTAAGCCCACCCTGGTCCCCCAGGGTGAACAGGAACCACTGGGACTTTCAGTGGATGGAGAGATTTCCAGCCACTGCCCAAAGGCAGTGCTAGGTATTGCTTCCTTTGTGTCAATTCAGACATAGCAGATATTTGAATGAGAAAAAAAAGCCTGAAATTTACTTCAGGAGCTTTACTTGTGATAGCTTTAGTGTATGTTCTTGATGTAGACAAGATTCCCATCACTGCTCTCTGTCTTTCTTTTTTGTCAAGAAAAAGGGAATGGGGTGCTGCTGAGGGAACCTGCAAGATGCTCCCCCTGTCCTGCTTGGGGCAGAAAGTTGTGTGAGGTGCAGCAGAAGGTCTCCCAGCACAGCTTGGAGGCAGAGCTACCCTGAAGTGTCTCAGCCCTGGAGCTGCCTTGGCACCAGCTCAAACCCACAGCAGAAACTCATGCTGCTCTGAGCTGAGTTATACAGAAAAGAGTGAGAAATTATCTCTAATATTAGTTAGCGTAACTGCAAGGTAAAAACTGTCTAGGACAAATCTGATGCTATGCTGACATTTTTCCTTCGAATTCTCTGCACTCCCAGCCTTGGATATTTACTATGCTGACTTCAAGTCACACTGAAATGCGTAAGACTGTCTGCTGACTGTGATCTAACACACACCCACCAGAGGCTGGGAGAAGACAAGAGCATAGCCTTGGTGACCCAAGTGATGTAGATGCAGTTCCCCAAACAAGCTTCTCACATTTTGGATAACAGCCTGTTTTATCTCGATGTTCCATGTGTCTTTTTGTTCCTTTTCCCCCTTTCTAGCTATGGGAGACGTCCATTTAGCTGCACTGATTCCCTGAGGTGACATCAGAACTGTTTACTGCGAATTTTATAGAAACTCAGCATCACTGAGTCGTTGAACATTCATCTGCTGTTCAGAAAATTCAAGAGGTCAACGGAGATGCCTGTGATCACAGTGAGAACCTCCTCTTGTCTAGAAGGGAAAAAAAACCCCAGTCTTTTTCTTTCTTTTTTTTGTTGACTAGTATTTTACCGATTTGATGAACAACCAGAATCATAACAATTAACAGGGGATAATTAGCCCAGATGTGACAAGGCTATTCCGCATGATGACAGGATACACTTACCTAGAATCTCAGCTGAAGTCTGTTTGCCAGGTCCAGTTAAGAGAGATTTTTCTCTGGTTTATTGCAATCCCAGGTCAGACCAGAGTGGAACTGGGCATGTACCTCCTGGAGAGCCCAGCTGATGTAAACTTGTACGCTGTATGCATGAACCTTGTGTTCTTTACTTTACACGTGTAAGGGATAAACAACATACTGTAGTAGAAATTAGCATGCAGGAGTAAGATATATAGGATTTTTTTGTGACAGGATTTCAAAGCTTTGACAGACGACTATTTGACACCAATGTCAAACAACCAGGATTATTTTTTTTTTACCTTACATGTTTATAAATTCAGTATACAGATTGTATATATGTAAACATTTGATAATGTCAAAAATAGCTATTATACATAAGTGTATTTTGCCAAATGCCTAAAGAAACAGTCATGACTAACATCATCACACTTCAGATTTTCTAATATTATGAGCAGACATCTTTGGAAATACAGAAAGTACAGCACTGTAAAACTGTCTTTCAGAAACTGGTGTTTGACCAAAATCTAAACTATCTTATCAGTATCTTATACTGTCTTGACAATCTCAATTGTATGGTAGACTGCACTTTGTCTTAAGTCATCATAAGAGGAACCAGCCAAACTCAATTGTTCAGTGAGGTGACCAGTGTATCCTCTCAGAGGTGCAATCAAGAATTACTCAGCAGACGGCAGAGTCTTTACGCAGTCCAGACTTACTGGACATTTGTGAATACAAGTAGTCGATTCAGGATGTGGTGATGTGAAGTCCTTCTGATGAGAGTTGCTGTGTATTTGTGATAGAGTGTATCACACGCTGTTTTAGATGGCAAGGCATAGCTTATGAGAAGCGTAACGATTTCACTGCACTAGATAATAACAGCGCTGGGAAAGTGGCCAGTTTCACTGCTGTCTTTTAATTTTTGTTACCGGAGTCGCCTTTACCATGCACTTGAATGCTGTGCTTGCTGCCTCTGAAGCTCCTTTGACAATATTTTGGGGCATTAAACTGAGTACAACTGAGTATAGCCTAAAAAATGGGGTGGGAGGGAACAAACCCTCGACCTTGGAGATGTTAATCTCGTGTGTAAGTGGATGGCTAGATTTCTAACAGCTGAGACTTCTAAAGATTGTTGTAAAACAAATGTCTTTCAATTGGGAATTTTCAGTCAGTAAGAAACTGGACCATATTAAATCTGTTTATAATTCTCCAGCTTTCCAAAATCGATTAATTTTTAGCTTCAAGCAGTGCCATTGCAGAATAAAACACCCAGGTCGGTGTGGTGCAGTTGAATACCTTGCCCAACAGCCGGATGATCAATTAGATATTATTGTAATGGAAACACCTGTGGTGTTTCTGAATCTTCTACCTCTTTCATGTATTTCCTTTAACAAGTGAACCCAACTCTTGCAGCCTTTTGATATATTTTTTTAACTTCTAAGTCTCTGAATAAAGTCAAATATACGTAAGATTAAATTAAAAGATGTTTTAAAATGTCAGCAGCTGTAAAGTATGTAAGAGTTTTAGAAACACTATATTTTATGATTAGGCTGTATGTTGGATTATGACAAAATACTGGCCTTGGCATTCAAATTATCTTCCTTCACAGTCAGCAGGTTCTGGTAAGTATTTTGGAGGAGGACAAATACGAGTGAGCACAAGTGGGTACAGACAGACCATCTGGAAGGAGACGGTCATTTATAATTGCTTAGGAAAAGATCCTGCACTTTCATGAAGAGTAAATATCCCTCAGCACTGAAGAATATTTTTTGCAGAGATGTACTTTTGAGTGTAGATTACTGGATTAAAGAGAGTTGGTAGCATGTAGCGCATGAAATTAGGGCCTAAGCCATCATCACTTGAAATCAGTATGTCTTTTATTGGTTTCACTGGGCTATGAGCAGGACCCTGAAGGAGTTCCCCCACATTAGGACATTATGCTAACCCAATAGTCACTGTGTTACTCTGCCACCTGGAAGCTGTTTTTCCCTTCTGTATTAGTATCTTGTCTTTAGTGACCGGACTGCTCATCATGTGCCTTTTATGGTATTTTGTCTGGATAGAAGCTGGCATGTAATTTTGAATAATCCTGTTAGATTTCTGTGCATATTTTATGTTTACCACTGTTTACTCTTCCCTTTCCATTTTGCCTTATCAAGAAGCAGCAAGACCTGGCAGACAGAACTGGATATAGCGTACTGGCTCGTTGTGTAATGTTCATAGCTTCTTGTTTTGCAAACAAATGGCTCTCCTGACTGTATTTTCAATATAGTACGTACTTTCAGCTTCTCCCTCGTTTTTGTACAATTCATTTGTAGCATATGATGATACAGTTGTGTAGTGTAACTTTAGAAATCACTTTCACATTTGAAGATATGTAGTGACTGGAAGTCTAGTTATAGTTTAAGTTAAATAAATACTAACTTTCACTTTGATGGTCTGTAGTGAGAACATCACAGGCCTTGGGATTTTGCAAAATTCTTTTTTTTGCAGAGAATTTTGCATCGGTTTGGTAGCTTGGACACCTTGTCATTGCACAAAACCTGAACTGGCAGGGCTGTGTGAGCCTCCCAAGCCAGTGCTGGTCAAAGAGAGAAGCTGTTGCTTACATTCTGTAGGTTCCTACTTCTAAAATGTAGTGTGTTGGAAAGCTGACAGATTCATAACCTTGACGATTGCAAATATTTTTATCCACTGTAGATAGTTACACTGGTAATAGCAATATAAATTGCTGCATAATACCTCATCCAGGCTAAAATAGAGTATTTGTATTGTCAGTAAGATAGCTCAGTCATTTTGACTCATTGAGACTCATGCTTTTATTTTACTTTTATTTAAATAAATGAAGTACTAATTGCCAACTATGCTGCAGATGCCTGTTGAACTGGGGACGTTATCAGTTCTTCACAAACAGAAGTAATCGTCTGTATGAGCATAAGATGAGCTATACTTAAGTTAGTGTTATGTATTTCAACATGGGAGAAGAATCTTGTATAATTGAAAATAAAATTAATATGGCTAACTGATGGAGACTGGAAAACAGAGATCATATCCAAATAATACTGCTGCACAATGATGCCACTGTTTAACAAGTAAAAATTAACCTGGTAATTCTGGATTTGTTGACAGAAGAACTTCAGTAATCTACATTATAGACTTTTGGTGAATATACTCGGGCAATAGAGCAAAACCAATTGCGATTGATACTGTTATATTTAAATAAGTAGTTTTAAGAAGGTTGTTAATTTTATACACACTACCTTTGCTTAAGTTGTGAACTTAAGTCTCTACTCACCAGTTACCTGATTTGAAGTGGGACTTTACTTTGAAGACAGCTACTTGAGATGCTGAGCCCCCTAAACTGGTATACTCATTAGATAATTTTGAGCATGCTAATGAACAAATGGACCTTTGTTAGAAAGAAATGGTGTCAGCAGCTAGTGTACTGAAGTCCTCTTACCTGAATCCCTGTGGCTGGTTTTAAATGAACTGCATGGTCTTGTCAACACCAATGTGACAACTGTTTGAAAAAGCAGTACTGAGAGCAGGTACATACGCTGTTACAGCCAGGCATACACTACAAATTCTGACCAGATTTGCAGTCATTCCTAATGAATTCATTAATGAGTATGGTAGGCTGCAACGTGGAAGAATGATGAGACTCCATAATCCTACAGGATAACAAATTCGCTCTTAGGACTTGCTCTGTCATCGAATCCCATACCTGGCTGCTGTAAGCAAAATTATCACACTCAGTGTAAAACTCAGCAAGCTCCTGTTCTATTCTCTTCCATCCCCTTTCCTCTCCTGCTGAAAAGCATTTCCATGAATGATTATTATATCCACTAGTTGACTTAAGATCAGAGAGCTGCTAAGTTAGTCACCTTCCCACAGAGTGGCCTGGGTAAGGTCTTTCCTGTGCTGCTAATACATCTTTTGCTCTTGCTACAGCATAGGTGGTGGGGCCTCATGCTGCCTACAGTTTGCACTGGTTTTGGTTGGGATAGAGTTAATTTTCACCGCTGTAGCCAGTATGGAGCTGGTTTGGATTTGTGCTGGAAAGCGTTGCTAACACAGGGATGGTTTAGCTGCTGCTGAGCAGTGTCTCACACAGAGTCAAGGCCCCAGCGAGTAGGCTGGGAGGGGAGACAGCCAGGACAGCTGACCCCAGCTGACCAAAGGGCTATTCCACACCACGTGATGTCATGCTCAGCAACAAATTAGGGGGAAGGTTGCCTAGGGAGCTGCTGCTTAGGGACTGGCTGGGCATTGGTCAGTGGGTGGTGAGCAACTGTTTACATTCGCATCAGTTGTCTTTCTTGGGCTTTATTTCTCTCTCCGTTATTTTCCTTTTCATTATAATTTATTATTATTGTTACTACATTTTATTTCAATTATTAAACAGTTATCTCGATCCACGTTCTCACTTTTACCCTTCCAGTTCTCTTCCCCATCCTGCTGCAGGGTGCAGAGAGGTGAGCAAGCAGCTACATGATGCTTAGTTGCTGGCTGGGGTTAAACCATGGCAACTGGCAAAACCATTGGGTGGCTCAGTCATCCTGTGCCTTTCTCACTGTGCGGGGGTTTGACCTTGGCATTGCTGAAGGCTCGGCATCTTTAATCGCCAGGTCTGTGAACCTGAAAGTTACGCTGTGTCCTATTTCTCTTGCTCTAAGTCTGAAGACCATTTCTTTAAGTTATTTATGTGTATCATTAGCAGACTGCTTGAGCCACTGTTGCCAAGCACAGTGTCAGGTTATTTACCTCACTTCTAAAGAGCTTGAACATTCTGGTCTCCTCTGAATCCACTTTTTTTTGCCCGGAATGGATTACCTATCAGGTTGCTGAGCTGATGACCCACTGTTTGCATGGCTTCAAACCATACCAGCAATATGGGATTTGACTTTGGTCAGATTTCCTGAAGACAAATCTGATAAACCACAGACATATGTACAGCTTGTCATCCTGTGGCTGCTGATGGGGCAGCGTTCCTGTGTGTACGTAACTATTAACTCACTAGAGTAGGGAAAAGGGAAACGTTGAAACCCGTTGTGTAGCTAGAGCTGCAACACAAATAGGACTCTATTTAAAGTGTGCTTTCCCCAGAAAAAGGAAAGGAAGTAATAATTTCTATTACCTACACTAAAAAAATCCTTTGACCTCAGTATTTCTCAGCTTACAAACAAATATTTCTGGTGCCTCAAGTATGGGTGCTGATGTGAACAAAAGCTTTGGAAAGAGCAGCTCGTACACCCAGCACATGGAATTTTGTCATTCCACAACAGTTTTCTACAACAGTCAGCATTAGTAGCTTATCTCAGCCAAGTAACCAAAACAAGCAGTAAAAATGAGTTCAAAACACAGGAATGTGGTTTGCTCACACTTGAGAAAATTTGTACCTGACTTCAAAATTGGGTCACTTAGCCAAGTCTGGCAGTTTTAGTTCTGTAAAATCCAATCTACACCAGTTTCAAAATTATTTTAGCTAAGCCAACTCTAAACTGTTTAAAAACATCTGCTCTGTTGACAGGTTGTAATTGCAATATAATTCAGAATGAGATGAAGAAGATTAGGGAAAATAAGCGCAGAAGAGTTAAACAGAAATATTCTCTAAGGGAGAAGTATAGGTGTCTATTTTTAATTCTTAGACCATACAAGAAATTAATTTTTTTTTCTGTTTCCTCTGAATAAAAAAAAGTATCGGTTACAAATATCTTAACGAGGCCTTAAGACCTTATATATTCTATCTTTAGCATGAAAAGTCTATTTTTACAACCATGTTAGAAATTCTGTATATAAGCCTGACTGACCTTGTAAGTATAGTGGTGCTAGCAGCTACTCATGCAATATTGTGAGGCTCTGTATAGCAGTAAATGTTGATTTATTTTGATTATTGGTACAAGGACGCCTGCTCACTGCCTGTGTAGAGACTCTGCATATTTTATGCTTGGAAATAACAGTCCAGAACATATTCAAACTGTGAATATATAACCTGACTTTTCTTTTCTTAAGGGTAAAGATATATTGCAATAGGTAGTGTTTTATAGAGAATACAGTACTTATTTTTATTGTTGCATAAATGCAAAATATTTTTTTCAGAATAGCAAAGCATTACAGAATTTTTAATCTGCTGGAGAAAACACTATTTAAAGTATGACCAGTTCTCTCAGCAAAGCTTTTGGGGTGGTATATATATCAATTGGCTCTGCCAGCTTCATTTTATGCTAATGTTTAACTCGGGCATTGCTGTAAATTAAAAAGCTATCTATTTTTCCACTCCTGTAGCCATTATTGGTAAAACATTTAGAGAGGCAAGGAGAATTGTGTTTCACCACTGGGGCTAGGTTAGTATTGGCAAAAACAACCAATCTACATCATATTGTTGTCTTTCTTTGGTAAAATCCTTTTCAAAGTCATACCTGATGTAATGGAAACAAGATTTTAACAAACACCAAAACAAAGCGTTGCGATTTACAACTTTCTAGCTTTGAGTGTGATATTTTTGTCATAAACATTACAGGCATTGGGCTGTTGAAGTAAATGAATCTGGCTTTCATGCAGCTAAGCAAAACATTGCTTTTTATAAAATCAAATCATTGTAATTTGGGGTTCTAAATTCCTGCTCACTTTTAATAACAGCATTACAGTATCCACTTCTATGAGAGTATTTAATACAAATGCCTGTGATTTTCAATGTTACTAACATATTGTAACATCAGTAAAGTGACTTTCAATGACAAAGACTTGTGTGTATTTTGTCCTTACAGTCCTTACATTTAGCACTTCCTGGTTTATAGGTCTCCAAAAAAAAAAGATACTGCACACATGGGACAAAAGGCTAACGGTTAATAATAGAACACAGATGTTATTTTTAATTGAATACAGATGTTCAAATTTCAGTGTTGAAAATGATCCAGTCAGCTTCTCAATCTTTTGTCCTATGGTCCTACCCTGACAAATTGTTTTGTGTGACGTTCAAGAGCAGTCACCCCACTCAGTATCATATAAGCATCTTTCCCAGTGTGCCTTGTAGAAAAGACAAGATCTTAATTCTGAGTTAAAGGCAATTGTTTCTCTAGAGCAGGTAACTTGCACAAAGTACCCACTGAATTTACTCTTAAGGGGGGAGCAGTCACATAACCACCTCCCACCATCAGAACAATGCCCAACCAGTCTCAGAGCAACAGCTACTTTAGAGACTTTTCCACCCCTGCCACATTTGTTTTTGCTGAGCATGACATTGCATGGTATGGAATATCCCTTTGGTCCATTCGAGTTCAGCTCTCCCCCCTGCCTTCCCTCCCAGCCTCTTGCCCACCCTCAGCGTACTCACTGGGGTCACAGAGTAAGAAACAAGAGATGACTTTGATGCTGTGCAAGCTACTGCTCAGCAACAGCTGAAACACTGTTAACAGCACTGGTTTAGTCACAAATCTAAAGCACAGTAGTCTAGGGCCTGCTATAAAGAAAAATAATTCCATCACAACCCAGTACAAGACCAGAAACACAATTAAACAAAAGTGTAAGGGAAAAGTTGTGTAGCTAATAAGCATTTTGGTAAAGATGTCTCCTTGTTTTTATGGTAAAATAACACTGTAAGGTTGAATATTGTATTTATGCAAAATGGTGTTATCAAAACCCTACAGGAAGCATAGCCTTTGCTTCATACACTTACTGACCTCAGCAGCTGTCTAAATATTGGACTGTGGCGGAGGTACTGTTGGCTCCTTCACTCACATAAACCTTCATGGACTTTAGGCATTATGTTAGAAACGTTTTCTGTAGCACTCCCTATCTGTTTCCCAACTTTATGTGCTACAGGACAATGTACATTTACCTGAATGTGGAAATATAATCATGTCTATGCTTTAAAATTAACTTTTGAGGACAAAAGAGAACTAGTTTCTGAAATGAAATGACCTGATATCCAAAGGATTCTGAATTTAACTAGTACTAGTTGCTTCTTTAGGTGAGACAAGGCAGCTTTGAAGTTGTAGCCCAGAAGCTAGAGACATGGATTTTACAGTATTCTTAGCGAGCTAGGGTGTAAAATACCTTAAAGCAAGATTTCTGCTCTGAGGCTTATTCCTGTTGTTGGCCCATGACACAGATACATGTCTCCCTATATATGCACACATGTATATTCCTTAGTTGAAAGGCTCCTCCCAAACAGTGCTCCAAACAGCTAATACAAGAAATTAACATTCTTCCCCTATTCTTTGCATTGAGAAGGCTAGCAAAAGAACATCTATCACTCCTCGGTGGTAGTTAAGAGTGACCAAAATTCATGAAAGTTTCATTAACTTACTTCATTGGAACAAAGTTTGAACTACCTCCATACATTATCAATATATATATTTTTTTTTTTTTTGAGAGGAAAAGAAAATTAAGGAAAAACCCCCACTGAACAACCCCCCATTTTTTTCCTGAAAAATCTCAGGAAAAAAAGCCTTGCACTTCACGTAAATTCTACAGCATTGGCAATGACTGCTGTGATCTGAAACAGTAAGCTGGCAAGAATTTTTTAAGGGGGTTTTGGCCCTTGTATGTTACTTGGCCTACAGGCAGGAAGCCTTGTCAGGGTCTGACAACCTTGTCTGGCAGGTTAGAAGTTCATTGTTAATGCATAAACTGACACCGTACTGGTTTTTGTAGGTTTAAAAAGTGTTTTATATAGTGACACAAAGAGAGAAAGAATCTTGTTTCAACAAAAACCCCCTATAAAAGAGCACACTGCTAGAAGAGTTCTCTGCTGTGTTCTGTCGCATCCCTGCTTCTGAGAAGGTCCAACAGGTCAGCTTGCACTCAGTGCTTGGTGTCACAGACTGCATCTGGCAAAGAGCTAGGTGCCCAAATAAGCAACTTAAACTTACTGATGTTCTAACAGACCAGCATACAGTGATCATTCCAAAAGCTCTTTCAGTTTGCACATCTGTTTTACGCTGTCAAAGACATACACGTGGTACCGTTTCAGACAGAAGAAGGTAAGTTGCACTCCAGGAACTGGTTTTAGTGAATCACAGAAAAAAAAAAAGGAACATATTACAGAAAAACTTACTGTCTGTATAATTAGAGTTATATATAGTGAATTGCAAGTTTATGAAAATAAAAACATCTTTAATAGTCACAGGCTGGAAGTTACAGATAACAGTGCATGAGCAGTTTACATCCATTGTCAAAACTAAAAACCCGGAAGTGTGTAAAGCGATACCTTCATAAAATAGGCAATTTCCAATATTGCAATACACAATCATTGGGAGATTTGGCAAAGCAAAACACAAACTGGAATGTTAATCAGCATCATCCACGGCTTGCTTCCTTTTGATTTAGATGCTCATAACACACTGTATGAACTGAAAAAGAGAATAACCACTTATTAGATGTATGGTAGAGAACAAGTTTTCACTTTTTCTCCTAAAATACACAGTCACTACCCTTTTCTGTAAACAAATTCAGTCCATGAACAGCAAAGCTTTGAAACTAAATATGAAAATTAGCTAATAAAACAAAGCATCTCCTTAATAATAATAAACAAAAAGCAGGAATACTTGAATCTAGTGTTCTCCTTTTCCTGAACAGATGTGGCCGGGCAGCCAAGACCTAGGCTGAGTGAGCGTGATTGGTGTCTGTCGCCACTGCACCTCACTCAGCCTCTGCTAGGATAAATACCTACCAAGCCTTAAAACAAGAGAACAAGGAAAAAAAAAAAAGTCACATAAAGTGATGTCAGCAAGTAGATTCTTAGATCTTCTTGAACCATACTGGTTAAGAGGTTCAGACCAAAATGCACAACAACCTTTTACAGAACTCTATAAATTAGGTGAAAATTTTTGAGCCGATACTGAACAAAAGCCAGAACCTTTGTGCTCTCGGGTAACACCATAAGCATAGGGAAGATGGGCACATCCTCAAACCATTACTGTTTGTCTTCACTTTTAAGTTTTTCTTTAGTTTTTACCCTGTGATTTTAACTGATTCCTTGAAGTTCACTTACATCATCATACTGGAAGTTCACAAAACCCTGCTGAGATGTATCCCTTCTTCTAAAACATTCTGCAAAAATGCATTAAGAAAACAAAACACAAATCAGGTGAAAACAATTACAGTTAATTTTTTAATACTGCATAGTACTTCCATAAAATTCCCCAAGTCACATGAATGAGAACTCGTGAAGAATACTGCAACTCATTCCAAGACTTACACTTCTTGTTCTTAATTTTCGTATTTATCATATACAACCCTTGTTCTGTTAACAGAATATCCCAATTTTGGGAACTCTTCTGATCTCTGCATTAGTTTTTAGTCAATTTTTCAATGGAAATTAAAAAAAAAAAATCATAATCTCCAATTGCTCTAGTTCTGCCTGTAAACTCTATAGAAAGAAACCTATTTTGTGATATGTAAAAGTTGAAAGTTAAGTGAATAATAACCTTTTTATTAAATAAAAGAAATATTAAGAGGATGATAGTAAAAAGGTTGTAATCTAGCATGCATACCAGTGAGAGCTCTGAGTTTCACACAGCAGGCGATATAATCATCAAATGTGATCTTTCCACGGGTACTGTATCGCCTTGTGATTGCAGTCACTGCCTGTGGGCTCAGTCTAAATCCTATTGGAAAATAAAAAGTATTTTAAAATGACAGTTAACAGAATCCAAGACATTTTTAATCAGACATACCATGTGTCAGTTACTGCAGGATGGTAACTGGGACTGGGAAATGCTGTTAAGTCATCGTCAGAAGCAAGAACATTTCACAACTAACCCATATTCACCAAGGCTTTCTCCAGTTCTTGACGATCCACTGTACCGCTCCTGTCGTTGTCAAAAGTTAGGAAGTGTTGCTTCCAGCCATTGACCACAGCCCAGAGTTCTTGAAACTCATTAAATCCCAGTGTGCCAGACATATCCCTCTGATTCCAAAGTCAAGAAAAATCTTTCTTAATTTAAAAAAGACCAAACCAAGCCCTCTATTCAATAGAAATTTATGTTTGTTACCATTCGTTGTTAAAAACTCGAATGTCAATATTAACAACATTTTACTATTATTAATTCTTGATAGAAAACTAACCAGAGCATCCCACAGCACAGAGGTAATACTACCGAACAAAAACAAAAGGTCAGAGAACTTGCTCTGCCCACTTCTCAGTGAAACCTGATAAAACTATTTGCTCTCCATAGGGTTAACTTGATTCACACACTTCTCTTTTACCTGTCACAGTGTAACTGTTACCAGTAAAATACATATCCAAAATAAAAAACAGATGCCAAATGAAAAATTACTTCAAGTTAGAATAATGCAATTTGTTGAAGGTGAGCTGACAGCAAAACATTTGAACATGACCATTTAAGTTTTGACTAAAAAACTCCAAAGATTCCAACCTTGCACAGTTACCTCCAGTTCTCCACAGGTCCTACTGCTAAATCCCATACACCATTCCATTAGATACTCAAACCTGATTCATTCAAGAAACAGAATTTAGGGCGACTTAGACTCTATTCAGCCTGTGTAGTACAAATGCCTAATTCATTAGGAAGGATTAGAATGTTGTCCAATTTGAAAAGCACAAAGAGCAATTTGCATAAAACTCTATTCTGGGCCACCAGACCTGACCCTACATTCAGTGGGGAAACAGTCCCCTTGGCTTTGTGGGATACTACTTGTAAGATCAGCCAGAGAGAGTCTCATTTATGATAATTATTATTTCATCCTGTAAAAGGAGTAAGAATGGAATTTTCTACTTCCCCAGTCATATGATCACAAAACTTATCAAGTAAGGGCTGAATGGGAATTGCAAAGCATTTCATAAATTTTTGGCATCCTCTCATCTTTGCTTACATAATGCAAAATTGTTCACATTTTACAGCAAAGGATACATCCAGCATTGAGATCATGAGCCTGCAAGTCTCTAAGTTGAAAGCTGTTTAAGTAAGAAACAGGAAAAATCAATTATAAGAATGATTTTCACTTCTGTTTGTCTAAACATAAAATTTTCAATTTTTTTTGTTATATGCTGATAACATATTACAATGTATAAAATATATAATTGCTTCTGCTGTATAGAGCCAGTCCATAACTTGATCCAAATAAGAGTTTAACCTTTACTTGTTAGAAAAACTGACAGCAGACACTCTGAAGGCAATGCAAGTTTTATTTAAAATTAGTGTGCTCTTATCTCAATCCATAAGGGGTTTGGGTTTCAGTCGAAGTGGACACTTTTATTTCATCACAGACACCACTTGGGCAAGCTGGTTTTACTCACAGCAGCTTGGTTTTGTAAACTGAGCGCTAGGCATCCTGACAGAGGAGCCCTGCCACAAAATTTTTTGGACAATATCAAAGCACAATTTAAAAGCAAAGCAAGCCACCTTTTTAAGAACTGGCTGTCCGTTACAGAACAAAACCCTTCTCCAACTCTGCAGCTCAGCAGCGGGGAACTAAGGAGGCTGAGAAGGGAAGTCCTATATGCACAGAACTGAATTCAGAGAATTTACATTTCAAAGTAGTCCCTATGGAAAGAAAGACCATTTACCATGCAAATAAAATCAACCAAAACAACCTGCAGAAGGCACAACTACAAATGTTTTCTAGTAGATGGCAGAAGAAATAGTATGAGCTAGGGTTGGGTGGGGTTTTTTTTTGGTTTATTTAAATGATTAACTTACGTTTATATGCTCCTGCAATCCCTGACTGGGTGAGACATCTCTGTAGCTCATCAGCATCTATTTGTCCATCCTTTCGATAACAGAAGATGTATCAGCTATTGTTTTAATTCCCTCTCCCAGTTTGGTTATTCCCAGTACCCACTCCCTTTTCAGTGGCATTAAATTAGTTACTCTTTCAAAAAACAACTGATTATCTGTCTGCAATATTACAGAAATTGCCTTTTGTAACCTGGCTCTGCAATGATGCTTCTCTAGTTGGTGTTTCTGCAGTAAGAATTAGCTTTCCCATGTATTAAAAAAAAAAAAAAAAGGAGCAGCATTGGCAGGTGTGCTCTAAACTTCACTTTTTAAAAAAAAAAAAAACGAACAACCCACATCAAATATTGGTAGCATACACTTGAGAGCCAGCTGTATAGCTACAAAGGTGCAAAATGTTCAACAGAAAGACAGCTTTCCTTAAAGTACTAATTTTAACTCATACATATCCTCTTCTCAAGACAGCCTTAAGACTTACAAATCTAAAAAAGAAATGTTTTTTGGAGGATAGTAAGTTGCTAGCAGAACAAATGAAAGCAGAAAGCAAAGAACTTTGAAAGAAAAACAAAACAAACACAGAAGAGATACCTATCTTCATGGTTTGGAAAATGAAATCTCTTCCAAAGCATCCTGCTCAGGGCCAAACAGAGAAAACAACTGCCAACTCATGGAAAGCAATGAGCTGTCAAAAGTGGAGCTGGAATTCTAGGTTACATTCCTCACACACCCAACATAAAGTTCGGTTCACAGAGAGTTTGAGTATAATTTAACCTCACTGAAGGATGGAACATTCTATCTGTAGATACAAAAAATTATGTGACTTTTGTAAAGCATGAAATAGCGAAAAGAAAGTTGCTTGGTATTTGAAACAAATTTATTTGCCTCAGCATTTTCCTAATGTTTTTAAATCCAGTATGCTTCCCCCCCCCCTTTTTATTACGAACAGAGATATGCTACTAAAGGGCACAGTGGGAATGGAAGAGACAGGTAACTTTCCAAGTATCATTATTTATAGGATAAAGATGAGTTAATATGTTAAATGATATTTGACAAAGTCTGAAAAAAGAGTAATGTTTTAATTCTATGCAAAATTAATTTCAGTTAAACTCAAAATTGCTTCCAATCTAGTCCATCAGTCTAACTATACAGATGTATTTAAAAACTGTTAATTTTCCTGTGAATGTAAAGAGGTTTGAAATAGCCATGCATATTAAGCAGGAAATCTTTTCAAAGCCCTTGTGCCTTCTGAGACACGTGCAAGATCTGCATAACTTCAAAATAAGCAGGAAGTCAGAAAAGCATGATTTGTAATCATGATTAACATAATAAAAAAGCCAAATCTATTTTTGGTAAAGTAGAACTTAAGCAGTTAAACTAGACAAGGCACAGGGGCTTTGTGAACAAACTGAAAAAAGGAAGTTAACTCCCTACAGACTCAATTAACTGAATAAAGATTTGACACAGTATTTGTCACTTCTGTAAAAAAGGAAACCAATTCCTCAAATCTAAGACAAGATCTCCATTGTGAACTACTTCAGAGAATGCTCAGTGATAACATTATATGTTATATAGGCATAAAAACAACACAGAGAGCAGCAAACCATAACCAAAAACTCTACTAATTCTACAGTAAGTACTTATGGAGAGCTGTGAGACAAGGCTTTTTACAGACTTGTATAGATGGCTGTAAAAGCAACTGATGATTTATCTGTTTCATTTCACTGTCTCCTTACTTCTTTTTACTTCTGCACAGCCATTGTTCTCTGAAACCAAGTCCTCCAATTCTAAGGATAACATTTCAAAAGATACCCCGTTTATTTTAGTAAGCAATCATTTCTGCAAATGGAACTATTTCTACAGACAGAAAGCATTAAGAAAGTCCTCTGAAGTGCTAACCTGATCATACCCATTAGCTCACCAGTGCCCCAGTTCTGGTAACCATGCCTCACTTGTGAAGCCTGGGGACTGCCTCTGCATTGCTGAGCTCCTGCTCCTGCCACTTCTCTACAGCACTGCATCCTGTTTGCCTCCCCTTCTTTCTACACTAGGAGCTTACTAATTTTTCCAGCATCAGTTACTGGCTTCACTGCTGATTCCAGGCACACACCTGGATGCAGATGCACCTCAGCTGTCAGGCAAATCCTCAGCACGTTCCACAGAATTCAGCTTGGGCTCCCCCCTGCCAGAGGCCTGCCTCACTACACAGCTGTCCTTCCAGCGTTCTCCGTTACTACAAAAATACATGGTCTACCTGTTTTCATAAGCAATGTTAAAGAAGTAACCTACAGACTAAGATGCATTGTTCACTCAAAGGAATAACACAGAAAACAAAAATGATCCGAATTGCAGTCTTAAGCTGGGATTTTAAACATCAGCTAATATTACTGAATTCATACTTCCATGATGGGGTTATGTCTACCTGTGGATAACAGATTCAGGAGCAGAGTTTTAGATTTGCACACACCCTAGAAGTGTGCAATAAGTAGCTATACATATGTCCAAAAAAGACAGAAATTAATCTCAACAAACCTAAATTACTTGCTCCTAAACTTTGTAATATAGTTCAAGAACTACTTAATTAGAATTAATTAACATCCAATTAAGAATTAAGTAAGATCCATAAACACAGAAAAATAATACACACCGCAAAATTACAGGAAAGAAATGAAACATGCAGCAAAGAATGACAGAGGCCTGAACCAAAGTTGTGAATGCCTTTTCCTCCGGAAGAATTATCACCCTATCCTGCCAGCAAACCCAGATACTGGCATAACTTAAGGCTGTTTTTCCATTTGCGAGTCCATTAAGATCATGTAATGATCTCTTCTACAGCGTTTCCTGCTCTCAGCCAGGCCACCCCCACAGCCCTCGCCTCTCATTGTTTCTGGCTTCCTTCTCCTGAAGCTGGCAGTATTCCCAGAGCTGAGCCACAGTTCAGCTACATTTCATGGAACTATACAGTCCCTGTATACACTTACCTAGGAAATACAGTGCATACATGCATATTTGTATACATCCATGCATTTACACGCACAAACACAGAAATAAACAGATTTGTTCAAAGTGTGTATGTACTCTGCAGGTATACCCTATATATATATATATACACACCCCCCCCCCCATATACAGCTATACCCTATAGCTATACAGCTATATGTATCAGATAGACTGAGTAAAAGCATTCTTTGGGGTTTTTTTTAAGAACTCAAAACAGTTTCCCTCACTGCAAACAGTAAGCATTCCTCTTTCCAAAAGACAACGTAAAAAATTATTCCCCAAGGAAAAAAAAAAAAACAAATAAACCAAGAAATAAGTAATATTTTGTAAGTTTACCTGCCCTGCTACAGCAGTAAAATAACCATACAGAGGATCCTGAGCTTGTCCAGGGAATGCTGGTCCTCCTGGAGCTCCTCCATACTTTAGAAATCAAGAAGAAAATTGATTTTAAATCAGTGGTTCAGTTAACTGTTAAGGAACTGCAGTGCTTGTAGTTCAGAATCAACTTGTGTATTTATATGCACACCATGCCAAAAAAAGGCAAACCAAGACAGGCCCAATCTTGGTATCGATACACTCTACTGTAATCTAAGCAGAACAGGGTAAAGCCTCGCACAGGAGCAAGCCGCTGATCTAGACAGGGTATGGTGCACCTAATCAAGGTTGAATTTTCGTCTACTACCAACAGCAAATGGGGTATGGAAGATAAGACTACAGCAGATTTTTCTTTCCACTCCAAAAGTGCTGAGCAAGACAGATCTCTAGGGAAAATACTTGGAAGAACACTCATGAAGCACGGGAATTTTTAAATAAAACTGATTCTTAACTGAAGATCACGGAATGGCAGAAGTTAATCCTCTTTGACTTAACTGAACTAATAACCTGTGCAATGGAGCCTCTATCCATCTTTTCAGAGATCAAAACACGCCTTTCTCGGGAGACAGCTGGTTTGATCAGGTGTACCTTGCTCTTGGAAGCCGCTGAGCTAATTTGCCTCCCCGAGAGGCGGCAGCAGCTTTGCACAAGAGGCCGGACCCAAGCCCTCGCTCGGGGGACCGCACGGGGAGCCAGCCCAGGGAGCGACACCCCCAGAAGTGACTTCGGCCCTCTGGCAGCACCCGCCGGGCATGTGGCTGCTCACTTCTGCTGCCTGCTGCGGGCGCAGCCCCGAGCCGGCTCCAGTAGCGCCTCTCCGCGGGGAGCGGCGGGCAGGATACCGGGAAGGCCGGGCAGGATACCGGGAAGGCCGGGC